>BMAO01035831.1:0-21946 GCA_019973975.1 Trichonephila clavata | reverse complement strand
AAGCGGAGACAGAGAGTCTGACTGCCTTTTCCTCTGAAAAGGGGCTAATTTACTTTTGACATTTATTGCAGACATCTGGTCAAAGTGGTTCAATTAGATTAGAGGTGTGGTAAAATTAAAAAGATTAAGATAAAAATTTCCCACACTGGGGGAAAGTCAGATATATAAACGAAGCAAAGTTTTTATAAGAATGTAAATACTCACATTAAAATAGATATATCATAAAATAATTTGAATCAAATATAAGCCGAAATTAACTATGCAATTATAAAGAAATACGTAGGAATTTAGTAAGGAAATTTCTACGTAAAGTTCAAAAAGTATTTTTCTTGTTTTTTCACGCGTTCTCATAAAATTGAATAACAGAGATATTTTTATAAAGCTTTGCAATAAAATTCCATGTGTAAGAATATTGACAATTGTTAAGTACAGTTAGATCATTTGTACAAGTGGTAAAAGTACAGCAAAATTGCATTTCATAATACATTAATATATTTTTATAATCCTAAGAAAAACTTTTATTATTAATATGTAATTAATTATTTAACGTATGTTGTAATTTTGAAATACTAGCAAGTAGTAAATCATTTGAAAAATGTTTCGGATGGTACCAAGTAATGAGATACGCACAATATTATTTATAAGTTCTAAAAACATGTCTACTTTGCTAGAAGGTTAGCTATCGAAAATACTAAATATTATGAAGTACAGACAATTTGCACAGGAAAATCAAACATATACAATAATATAAAATTTTTCATGAAACTAGTTTAGCTGTTAATATTTTTGTTTTTTAATCTTTTTTTTAAAAAAAAAATACGTATATTTCCGAATACGGTGAAAATTGTTTAACACGAAACTGATTATTTTGGAAATGAAATATTTCTTCGTGTTAAAGGATATAGTAAAAAACAAACATATTTCACCAAAATTTTTAGTTTATTAGAGTACATTTTATTTATATAAATCTAAATATTCATGTATCTAATAAAAATCAATGAAACAAAAACATTCATAAGAACTTAATGAAATTTATTGCAAAATTTTAAATTTTTTGAAAAACAAAACATTTATTGAGTTTTGGAAAATAATCTGATGAAAAAAATTACTAGTTAACAATGGCGTTACGTAGAATATTAGGGCCTCCATGCAAAATCAGATTTTGGGTCCCAAGCCATATCTTACAAAGAATTGCAAAACCGTAACACACCGGGTTCCCCCCCCCCCGCCCCACACGTTGCGGGAGCGTACATTACGCCACTGATATCAAACATCGTTTTGCTTAGAAATCTAGCAAATCTTTCAATTTTGAATTTCTTTGGTAATCTTTCTTCACGAGATACAAATACTATAGGCCCAGACCTAGTTAGAGTCTGATAAATTAAGGCCTTTGTGCAGAGGTGGATTAAGCGGCTGGATGGCCGCCAGGGGCCCTAAACTTGAGCAATTCTTACCACAAGATTTGTACAATTATACGCACAGAAGGCTTCACACACAGCACATTTATACATCTTTATATTTAGTACAGTAAGCAGGGATGTCTTTAGACTTCTTGGGGCCCTGGGCCCTTTCGCAAAAGTAGACCCTGAGCCTCTGCACAAATGTAGGCCCCAACTATGACGCATAAAAGTAAACAGTGCGTAGCATACGTTGTCAAATACTCGTACAAACCCCAAACAAATAAATGTGTATGACTTACAATTGCACAAATCGACTAGGCCTATATAAGGACGACGGTCATCACATGTAGCCAGTTGACATATTATCCGAAATTCCAAGTTTTAATTTCCAATTTTTTTAAAGTTAAGATTTATCTTGAGCAATTGAGTTTTAATATAGCTATACATTTTATTACGAGATTTTAAGTTTAACGAACCTTTTCACTATTTTAGTTTATTACTCTTGAATTCATGGGCCTCAAACCTTTTACCGCCAGGGTCCTCCCACTAACTTAATCCGTCTCTGTCTTTGTATTGGAATCAGATCTCGAACGCCACTTATATAAATGTCGAAGTCTCAGTGTTATTTAAAAAAATTATTTCAGGATATTACTGGAATCTGTCATTAAATGTAATTTTCTAATATATAAAAGAAAGTTTTTTTAAAAAAATTTAAATGAAATGAATTTAAGGCATCAGATAATTCAGTATTATAAAAAGGTTTTTTTTTCGATTGGAAAACACCATAAATTGTATTAAAATGATTTCATCCTATATATGAATTTCACAAACTCCCGAGTTATTTCATTTCATACCTGTTTCAATAAAATTCATCAGGTTTAGAAAGTTTTATTGCAATTTTTATATTCATTTGCTTGCATTAGAATTTATATTTGAGTTATGGTCAGGCTAAAAATAAATGGGCTTTCCAAATGCGCTATGGTTTCGAATCTTGATTTCATTCACGACCCTTTGTTTTGAATATCGTAGTATGCTTCATATTAAACGAAATTGATCCTTGCAATCCTTAGACGGCGTAATATGGATGGGAGAAACGAGATACGTGTCACATATTTGTCACTAGCATTTCAGAAATTCGAGGTACTGCGTCGCCTATCCAAATTAAAATTTTCAGTTGTTTGTGTTTCCAAACCATTCATTTATAGTACTAATATTACCTTTAATGAATATGTTATGTGTATTGAAATCAGTAATTCAAGGAAGAAAATTTTGAGAAAATCCCTTAAATAGTATAAATACTTTACTGTAATAAACTAAAATTTTCTGACTTACAAATTTATGCAGCATATAATACGAAAGTCATTTTCATTTACATTATTAGGAATAAATGTATGCATTCCATATGATATTGTCAACCACGTTGAAATATTTAGTGAAAACATGCACAGATTATCCAGAATATAAACGTTTTTGACGAATGTTAACATTTTGACTTGAAAATAATAAATTAACTTCAATTTTTTTAATTAATGGTCGTTACAGTAAACGTCATCCTATTGATGCGAGCTGCTAATTTATTTTTCACTACTTTTCACAAAACATCAAATTTAATCAGTTAATTCCATTTATTTAATACTTAAATCCATCAAAATATATTTTATATATTTTTTTTAAAAAAATGTTAGTAGTACTCAATGGCTTAAAGTATACCTCCGCATCGCAGGGAGGCCCAGGATTCAAGGGGCCCCATATAGACTGACTGATGTCGAATAAGTAATCCTTTGTAAGATCCGGCTTGGGGCTTAAAACCAGACTTTATAGAGGGTCCCTAATATTTTCCGTGAGACAATTGGTGGTACTTAAAAAACTTTATAGATGACCGCCCTTCCTTTGTAAGCCCATTACAACCAAATTTATAAAATCTGAGAAGTCCTAAGTTTTCGTATGTATTCTAAGGGGAAAAAATTGCTTAGTGCTCATCTTAAAAAAATCGCATCTATATTTATATACGAAATGTTCACTTAAACTTTTTGCTAGATATAATTTAACAGAAATGTGTTTATAAAGTTTGTATAACATATTTTACGGTTCAGTTTTATTAATTAAAATGTTTGAATTTTACTATTGCAAAGTATTTTATGCGTGCTTCAGCATTGATTTTTAAGAACTTTTATGTAAGATTTTGCATCTTTAATTTCTAAATAAAACATAAAATTTGTACTTTTAAAATCTTTTAATTACATGTTTCGAAAAGAAGATATAAATATTTGTCATGCATAACACTGTTTGGAGCTTCTTGATTTTACAAATATCTGTGTGCATGAGAATATTTGGTACATATGATGTTGATTGTATTGCGATTCACGATTACTTGTAACAAAATGAAGGGGAAATTTTTGAAGCTAATTTTTGAAAATGCATATGAAGCTTTATTTTTCACTTTTTTTTCTGTTAAGTACAAACTTTAAAGCATCAAAGAAAATTTTGTTATGGAATTATTCAATTTTTTTCAATAGCAAAAAGTATGAACACAAAAAGAATACAAACTGATTGGCTTTCTTCCTTTTTCACTAGATAACTTTTGAAGGATGTACATTACAGTTCTACATTCTTTTATAAAATTGAAAACGGAAGAATGCTTGTGTATTCTGAAAAAAAACCTAAAATTTTAAATTTATCTGCTATTTAAGTATTTCTTAAAATTAAAAACAAATTTAAACAATTCAGAGAGAAAATCCTTCCTTTCCTTGTTATTGTTACTAATGCCACCTGTCTGACGTAGTCAGATCGAGGCCCACGATATTCATCATGGCATCGGGCTAGACTATACGCCTGTCGTTAGCCGTAGCTTTGAGTACCATGCGGGTGACAGTACGATTTGGCTCGGTTCCACCCCAATTTTGAGAGAGAACACCTTGGGAGTGGTCAGGGGCCTCTCTTTCCTTTCCTTTGTGTATATGATGTTGCGAATTTACTTATTGAAAATTTATGTTATTTTTCAATTTTTTCATTTTTCCAAGTGTTACTTGAAAATAAGCTTCAGGTTCCATGAAAAATGCGTCTTAAACTTACACAGGAAGCTATTTCTTCTTGGTAATTTTTTTTAATAACAGTATTATTCATAATAAGCTATTTTCCTCTTCGAGTATTTCGCCACAACTCGTATCTGTAATAAATAGATTTATGTAATTTTGTCCCACTCCCACTTTTGCAGGGGTGTTTTTTAAAAATAATTATAATATTGTATCATTTTCATGCTTATTTTTTGTATCGTTTCCTGTCTATCCCGTGTTAAATCGAACCTGGGTAATCTCACTAAAGTTTACTCAGGAAAACTCATACACATACCTGTAAGTAGTATGTAGCTTTACTTTCCTCTGTTCTGCGTGAGTGAATATTAACGTCGCACTGTTCAGACGAGGGCTTTTGGAGACGAACCTCGTAATTTTGAACCATGGTCAAGTGACAAGGACGACGCCAGAGCTGGCATCCCCTCTCCTAACTACCACACCACACCACGGGAGGACTTTTGAGCTCTCAACAGATTTGACGTGCATTGCTCCCCTACACGGTGGGTCTTCAGTGGTACTGGGCTCGAACTCATGATATACCAGTCACTTGTCTGTTACCTTGTCCACTAGGCTAACACGACAACTTCATATATTCTGCAGATCATGATAAAGGGCTGATGTTAAAATAGCTTTGTATATTTAAAATACTAATATATTTTTACTTGATAAAGTCCAATCGAAATAGAACCCTCGGTGTTTTTTGTTGTTGTTGCACCATGGCGTTTGGTTACCTCGCTACGCCCTTGTTATATACTCTATATTAAATAAAAAATATTAACAATGTATTTCCAATCTGAACAGTCTGGAGAGTAAAATGTCAAATCAGGTGTCATCCTCCTGAATTCATCGTGATTTAAAATTACGAAGTTCGTCACCTCTATACCCCTCACGTTGTTTCGAAGTGCGATATTAACAAAACAAAAGAGACCAGCCAACGAAATTCAATCAGAAATTAACGAAAAATCTATTTGTTAACTTTTTTTATAATATTAGTTTCTGTTCACATCTATATTTTTTATTGCAGAGAGCGTAATTACTGTTGGATATTGATTAGGTTTGCTTTAAAACGTTTCTAGCCTTCTGTAATAATTTTTAAAAATATCTTTCAAAAATTGATTTTTACAATGTATAAAGGTACTTTCCCTCCTTACGTGTTTTTAAAAAAATTTATATTTTTTGGGGGGAAGGGGAAATAAAATTTTTAAAAACAATGAGTTTAATTAATGATTTTAAAACATTCATTTTTTAAGAAAGCAACTTAAAAAAGAACCAGCAAAAAAGTAAACGAAAAAATTCATATTTTTTAAATGTAAAATATATATATGTACTACTTCTAAGGTCATTTTGCTTTTTGACCTTTTAGCTCGCTATAATCTTACATGAAGTTTTTTCACACACCGTCGAATAGTTATAAAAATAGACTTCTAATAGAAGCATGACTTCGATATAATTTCTTATATTTTTCATACAATAATATTTTCATTAAATTTCTCACAAATAAATTGCGTGGAAAAACTTAATAAAAGTGTAATAATGATAATATTTGATGTACAGCATAGAGAGATGCATAATAGCAATTATTTTTCAGTATTGATTCAAATGTCTATTTTTATGTTATTAATAGTTTACAAAAATTCAAAAAAAAATTATTAATCCGTTTACATTAAAAATATTTTGCGTTGTAATATAATTAAAATATTCGTTCTAATCAAGATATAGAGTTAAAAATATCTAGCCAAAAAGAATAAATCAGGGGAAAAGAAATGAGAAGAATGGTTCCCACGTTTTTTTAACAAGCTAATTAAGGCGCGTTTGTGTTCGAGTGTCGGTGTCGTAAAATAGCCCCCTACCCCCATGTGAATCATGAGATGAGTGAGAAGTTTCAAAGGAGTGGTCCTAAAATTCATTCCCTTTTCCTGGTCTAGGAGGATCCAATTATCATATTGTAGAACCACACTTTCGTCTCTTTCATAGCAATCCTCCAAATAAAATATCAGAAAAGTTAATTTGAATAGAGACATGATAGAAAAATCAAAAGTATGAAAAAGCATTCACTTTGAAATAAATGTAAATAGTGAAAGAGAAAAAAAAGAACGACAAATTAAATTTACATTCAACCATTATTTTGATTAATTTTTTTTTAATAGAAAGGACTGAGAATTATATTGGAGTAATCCAATATCATCCATTTTCAGTTTTCATGTCCTTAATTTAAAGTTACTGAGTTACACACAGCAAAGATTTTGCCACTTTCTTCTAGTAATAGTACGAGAGCTAGCAACGTCAGAAAAACAAGAATTTTAGAAAAGCTGATTCTTTAATATATCTTTCTCTGCGTCCTTCCGAACAGCGTGCGGGCTATCTGGCTGCCAGTAAACGTTGCGTTTATTAATGCGCATCATACATTTACAGGAAAAAATATTGATTTTTTAAATTATTTTAGAAAGAAATCTTTCTTTTTCACTAAATTTAAAATGTTATTAACAACATGAATTTATTAATGCCAGACATTTTTGGTGTTGAAAATAATGTGCCAGATGCTATTTTTTATTAAAAAAAAAAATTAATTTCAAACCATTTTAGAATGTCTGTAACTTTAATATTACTTTATTTATACATAAATAAGTACAAATTTAATTTGCCAGACATTAATTCGGTTGCGTTCTTAATAGCCAGGCCGATTTATTGGTGTAGTGTACCGCGGTGTTATGAGAGAGACACTGACAAAGTAGGTAGGCGGAAGACAGACAGGATTACTTTACACTATTTAAAGTATTCGAAAAACTTTATTTTTATGTCTTCGATGATGAGTATAATAAAAAATTAATATTTAAATTATTTAAATAATAATAAATAGTTGATTAAGAGGGTTCACCCATGTGACGTCCTGTTTTTTAAGTATTCTTAGAGAGAATATTTTTTTTTGACGACCAGTAAAAAGATAGAACTTTAAATTTTTCATCATTTATTTATATGTATTTTAAGAGTATGTATATACATGTTTAGCTAAAAATATCCAATAGAACGTGAGTTATAGCACTCTGAACACGCCCTCCTCGAAAAAATGAACACTCACTTCCTCCACGATTCCGGCTGATTGACTTATTTTAAATTAAAAAAAACTAACGGCGTATTAATTTATAAGCTTAAATGCACAGAATGGACTATACTCAATTGAAAATATCAAAAATTGGATTTTTGGTAGAACTCTGAAGAAACAGTTTCGAGTTTCATGGGGTTTTTTTGTTATGTTTTTATTTTAAAAAATAGAAATATTTTGAATTTTGGAATGATCGTAGTCCATTTAGTACGTATATATGTGCTGAGTCTACCCTATAAATTTGAAGTTTTTCGGTCAAACCGTTCTTGAGATATGATGGAGGAAAGTTTGAACAACACAGCTTTGAGAAAAACGTGTTTAAAGTTTCAAGTGTGATTAAAACACAATGAAAATTTTAGCTTATCGCTAGGAGCAGCTGCTTTCTCATAACACCTGCTTCTTTAAATTAGTAACTATTTTAAATATTTTATTTTGGACTTTTCGATGTGCTCGCGCCTCCCACGTAGGTTTATGATGCCCCCCCCCCCAATAGGCACACTCCACAGATTGAGAAACGCTGGGTTAGAACATAAATATATTTTTTTCACATGCACGTGTCTTTTTTTTTTTAATTTCCATTTTCAGAAAACTAGACAATTGTTTATATTATGGTAAGATATCTCCGACGCAACGATTTCGCTTTTATAGGTTTGTAAATTAATATTTTCGTCGTCAAATCTAGAAATGGGATCTGGAATTAGTTGCCAAATCTGGAAATGCTATATGGAATTAGTCACCAAATCTGGAATAGGTATATAGTCTAACTGTGTGATTATTTTAATCTTCGTGAGAGCATCATAATGGCTAATAAAATGAAATGTGTTTTTTGCAATGGCCAAAATGAAAAAATAATAACTTTTATAGAAGAAAAGTTGAAAAAATGCAAAGAAGTTTTATGTGTACGTGTTAATTTTAACTTAAAATATAACAACATTAAGTTACCGGAGGAAATTAATACTACCGATGGATATCACAGACGATGTTACATTTCTTTTACAGCCTTAATGGCTAAATAACGTAATATATGTGACAATAATTCTATTTCATTAACAAATCTTCCTATTTCATCGAGTTCTACGCCGTTATTGCCAGATACTCCAGTGGCTGAACGTGCGACAGTGTTTCATAGCGTTGAAACTTCCAATTTATCAATTACAGACCTTCCTAGTGCATCTAGTTCTACAATGTTATTGCCAAATTCTCGAGTAGGTGTGAGTGAAACAGTCGTATTTGATTATGGGAGCTCAAGTTTAGCAGAAGACATTCCTAGCACATCAAATTCTACTGCGCTGTTACCAAATGCTCTAATTGATGTGAGTGTGAGTGAAGATCGCGAATCAAGAAACACAAGTGTTGATAACAAAAGAATTTGCTTTTTCTGTGGAAAAGATCGAAAGCAAATTAAAGGTAGACAACAAAGTTTACATTCTTCCAATGATGCCAAAGTATATGACAAAATAACAGAATGGGTTACAAAATTCCAAAATCAAGAGTTATTACAAACAATTAATAATCTAAAAAACTCAAATGCTCCAATTTTTTATCACCATTCGTGTGAAGTGGGATATTTCAATGACTACAAAAAAATTACTGCTGATACTGCATGCACTTCCTGGCATAGTGTACGAGATATTCATAAGAATATTTTTGATAAAATTGTGTCAATTATTGAAGAAGATGTAGTTAAAAAAAGAAATTATTTGTTATTAGCTTCCCTTTGTGACATATATAATAGTGAATTACAAGAAGAGTTAATACATCCACCTCAAGCAGATGTAAGTTTAATGACAAATCATCATCTTGAAAAAAAAATAGTAAAACAATTCAAGCAAATTAAGATTGTAATGGAAAAGAAAAGAAAAGTTATTATGCATAAAAATAGTAACCTATTGGAACAAGAAGATCTGACAACACTTGAAGAGGATGATCTTATTGATAAAGTTGCGCTCACATTCTACGAAGTACTATTTTAAAAATGGATAAAATAACATTACCTGCCGTAATGAAGATGGAAGATTTGATTAATGGTGAGTGTACCATTCCAGAAAAACTAGATCGCTTTTTCAAAGCATTAATTGGAGGTAAAGATTTTCGTCTCAGAGATGGAGTCAAATGTCATAGATTAAGCAACTCATCGGCTTCTGATGCTATTTATTGTGTAAGTAATGGTATTGTTAAGCCATAAAAGCACATAACTCTGGGTATGACCGTGAAAAGTCTTACAAGTAGTCGAAAAATAATTAATATTTTAAATCGACTTGGACATTGTTGTAACTACAATACGCTGGAAGAACTGGAAACTGAAGCTACGATCTCATCTGTAAACCGTTCTCAAATTTGCCCTCCTGACATCATTCAGAGCCCGTCATTATGCACAGGTGTAGCATTCGATAATTTTGATAGATACGTTGATACTTTAACTGGAAAGGACACTTTACATGACACCGTAGGAATAATTTACCAAAATGTAAGTGATGACTATGATATTGAATTAAATTCAACTAATATAAGTGGAAATCTTGATATACCGCTACCACCAACAAAAAGAAGACGGACTTTTAACGAGGAAACTCCAGAAATACCGTCGTTTAGTCATCGATTGCAAATGTTAGAAAATTTAACACCAGCTGAAGTTAATGAACCAACTCTACCTGCAAATTTACCTTTTATAGAAACAATAGATCTGTTATATTTACTTTCACACTTCTTGCATGTGCCAAATACTCCAATGTGGACAGGTTTTAATTCTAAAATCATTAAAGATACTAGTCCCAAACAAAAAGTATCTTATCTTACACCTATTAATTTTTCACCAACAAATGTAGCGGTAGTTAAACATACAATGGAACAGGCCCAAATTGTTGGAAAGGAATGTAATCAAACATACGTGCAAGTTACTTATGACCTGGCGATAGCTAAAATAGCATATAAAATCCAATCAACGTCAAAGCCACAATTCAATAATCTTTTCATCCATCTTGGTTCATTCCATTTAATGATGGCTTTCTTTAAAGCCATAGGAGTTTTTATAAATGAGTGTGGTCTATCTCATATGATGATTGAGAGTAATATTATTGCTTCTGGATCAGTGAACGGTATAATTCAAGGTAAACATTTTAATCGTTGCAAACGTCTGCACCCGTTGATGGCTCTTGGCTTGCAAATGTTATATTTTAATCAATTTTTGAAGATGGACAATACTGAATACAATTTCCTGAAGGAACAAGTTATGGACGATCTCCTTCATTATCAGGAAGTTATAGATTCTCATTCATCTATAACAATAGAATTACCTAATAATGTATTATCGAGAGTATTATCTGCATATCAAAAATTCGTAGAAGAAACAAGACAAGGTGAGCATGGCAAAACGGCTCAATTCTATTTCATTTACATCCAGTTCGTAAACTATTATATTACCCTGTCAAGAAGCATACGCATGGGAGATTTGAAATGTTCAAATATGTTATTCCAAAAATAACCAATTTATTTTTCGCAGTAAATCAACCGAATTATGCTCGATGGTGTGTTAAATATTTAGACAATTTAAATAAAGTAGATGAAACACATCCTGGACTAAAAAATGATTTCATGAATGGATATTTTGGAATAAAAAGAACCGACAAACCATTCTCGAGAATACCAATTGATCTTACACTGGAGCAGACTATCAATGCCGAAGCGGCTAGACGTCTCAGTGGTATTGCACATTTTACTAATTCCATAGCTGCCCGTCAACGCTGGACCAAAAGTCACAGCATTATAGCAGCTATAATCTCCCACGTTCTCGATGTTTGTGGATTGAAGCAATTACAAGATGTGTCTGCGGGTTTGCAACCAAATCGAATCAAAATTTATGGCAAACAAATCGCTGATTTCATTGAAATTTTTTAGAAGAATATTAATCCATTTGATGAAAGAGAGTTTAGACAAAGATAGTTTATTATATATATATATATATATATATATATATATATATATATATAACATTGCAACTGCCAAGCCTGTACCTCAAAATGTAGCGAACTTTTTGCTGAACATTGAGAAAAATGGCGAAGATTTACGGAAACAGTTTATTACTGAATGTGCTGAAGATCAGGACAGATTTGATAAGCCAATAAAAAAAAATCAAGTGCTTAATTTTGCTGGTGCTCCAAAGAAGAAGAAAATAACTCTTGGTAACAAAGTTATTGAGCTAAGAATGCAACGAGATCTGTTTGGTCGACTCTTAGGTATATCTATGACCAACAAAGTCGATATTGAAAAAGTACTGGGATTTCCACTAACGCCGATACCAACATCGATATGTCATGCAGATGGTAGTATTTGTAAAACAGATAAAGCACAATTAATTAAAGTTTTCGAGAAAAAAGTTAGCAAGGCCAATCAGCAATCCTTATTTTTTGATATTAGCATTTTAGACGGTTTCTTCATGCTACACCTCATGAAAGATGTACCTCAAACTTTCAATGGCATATCAAAAAAATTCCTTAGAATGATTTCACAGTTTAAATCATCTCGCATTGACGTTGTGTTTGATCGGTATTTCACACCTTCCATAAAAGATTGTGAGCGTTTACGTCGCAACGAAACAACCAGTACAATTTCTATTGGACCTAATCAAATTCGGCCTCATAATTTTGCTGGCGAACTCAAAAATACTCAGTTCAAGGAAGCTCTCGTAAAATTTTTGATTGATCATTGGGCTAATGATAACATGTTTCCTTTTATTGGGAATAAAACTATTTATCTAAGCTTCGATAAGTGCTATTCGTATCGTGTTGTAAATAACCAAGTTATTAGAAATATTGAAGAATCTTATCATGTGAAGAACATGAAGAAGCTGATACTCGAATTATATATCATATTTGCCAGATAAGCGTTGACGCTCAAGTTGTTGTACGCTGCTCAGACTCCGATATTCTGATTATACTTCTTGGGAATATGGATCATCTGAATGCATCTTTGAAGCTTTGGATCCAATGGGGCGTAGGAAACCATGAACGTCTTATAAGCATCAATGATTTATGCCAAGGTCTTGGTATTTCTTTATCGAAAGCTCTACCATGTTTCCACGCAATAACAGGGTGCGATTATACCCCAGCATTTTTTCGGAAAGGTAAACTAAGACCTTTCAAACTGCTCGTAAAATCTGTCGAGTATCAGTTAGAATGTCAAGAGATTATAACTGACAATGAAGATAAACTTGAACGTACATTTGCCACATTGGAAAAATTTATGTCACATGTATGTGGTGACTAACTCTTCCAATGTTAATGATGTCCGCTTCTATCTATTTTCGAAAGCGTATCAATAAAAAAAACCCCGATGATAATTTCGAAAAGAAATGTCGAAGTTTCGATTCATCCAGCTTACCACTATGTAAAGCTGAATTATATCAGCATTTATTGCGAGTGCGGTATGTGACAAAGTTTTGGAGAAATGCTCATTTAAAAAATCCATCATCTTTATCGCCTTTTGCTTCCGGGTGGATCATCAATGATGATAAATATGATTTCGTTTGGTTTGCTGGGGAGCAGTTTCCATCATCAGTGGCTGATATTATCATAAAAAGTAAAGTATTATTTATAATATAATAAATCAAAAGAGTAAATCATTATTTAGACCAGGGGTCGCCAAACTTTTTTGATCATCGCCCCCTATATAATTTTTCGAAATCTCCATAGACCCCCACAATTGTAATTTTCAGGTAATTAAAATAAAACTATATATTAGTCTAAATTTTTAATAAATCAGAAACAGTAAGTAAAGTAGCTACAGATTTATTTAATTCTTAATGAGATGAGTGTGCCTGGTGTTTCTTGGCAAGGTTCGCTATATTGGGTTCGAAATTAGTCAATTTTAACCGTAAATCCCCTCGAAGCTCCACATTTAATTTATTTCTGTTTTTAGTTAAAATTGAATTAACGTGACTGAAACCGGCTTCAACCATATACGAACTTGGAAACGCCAGCATAAATGGCTGAGCCATTTCGTAAAGTTTCACATATTTTTGCTTTATATTTATATTAGTCCAAAATTTATGTATTGTCAAATTTTTAATAAGTTTTTAATTGTTTTCTTATTTATTATTTTATTTTCTATAAAGAATATAATATTAAGTCAATTATAAAAATATTTTAAATTTTTACGTACGCAGTTAGATATGTGTGATTTGCGTATTAAGAACTGTTTTTTCCTTCGAGTCCCAATAGACCCCCATTCGACCCCTTGGGTCAGATAGACCCCATACTGTTGTTAAATAGACCCCTAGGGGTCTATATAGACCACTTTGGCGACCCCTGATTTAGACCATGATAACCTAATAATGAATTTTTTTTTGCTACAGAACCAACACTACTAGAAAACCAAAACAAAACGCAAGATGATGATAATGATGATTGTAATATTGATAACAATGGGAGCAGTGATGATGATGACGACTATGGAGATGCATCAGTTTTTTGTGACACTATTACGGAATGAAAACACATATTTCAGGGAAAAATAGATTCTGATTACCTAAACATAATATGCATAAATAATAATGAGAATTTTGTTAATGTATCAATGGCAATTTTTTCTCTATCTTTTATAAAATCATTTTATTCAATTACAATAAAATTTATATGATATTTAAAAAACGATATTTTCTTTTTTGTTTCCTTTGTTTAATTGAAGATTTTTTTTTATTTCTCCTGATCAGAGTTGACTAATAGTAGGAAATTTACTCAAAGCTCTTTGGTCTGTATTCCTCATGAATCAGCGGACATTAAAAATTTATCTAACATACATTTTGGACTCCTTCTAAAAAGAATTATATTCTCTGAGTCCATGCTGCTTGTCCACTTAAAGGAGAGGCGTAGGCTAGGGCAAATTTTAAAATCAGTGAGTTATCCCAGGAGTGATTACTGAGTCACCCCAGGCTGACGAAATATTTAAGGGGATCCACCCATGCGATGGGTTCAAGAAATCGAAAAAAAAATTTTCTTCAAAAATTTCTTTCTTAACATGTCTACAATAGGGTGGTAAAGTAATTTTTTTAAAATTTCGAAGTCGTTATAAAGAAGCAGGTGTTATAAAAGCAGCTGTTCCTAGCACTAAGTTAAAATTTTCATTGTGTTTTAATTGGACTTTAAACTTTAAACACGTTTTTCTCAAAGCTGTGTTTTTCAAACTTTCCTCCATCATATCTCAAGAACGGTTTGACCGAAAAACTTCAAATTTATAGGGTAGACTCAGCACATATATACGTACTAAATGGACTACAATCATTCCAAAATTCAAAATATTTCTATTTTTTAAAATAAAAACATAACAAAAAAACCCCATGAAACTCGAAACTGTTTCTTCAGAGTTCTACCAAAAAACCAATTTTTGATATTTTCAATTGAGTATAGTCCATTCTGTGCATTTAAGCTTATAGATTAAAACGCCGTTAGTTTTTTTTAAATTTAAAATAAGTCAATCAGCCGGAATCGTGGAGAAGTGAGTGTTCATTTTTTCGAGGAGGGTGTGTTCAGAGTGCTATAACTCACGTTCTATTGGATATTTTTAGCTAAACATGTATATACATACTCATAAAATACATATAAACAAATGATGAAAAATTTAAAGTTCTATCTTTTTACTGGTCGCGAAAAAAAAAATATTCTCTAAGAATGCTTATAAAACAGGACGTCACATGGGTGAGCCCCCTTAATTCAACTATTTATTATTATTAAATAATTTAAATACTAATTTTTTATTATACTCATCATCGAAGACATAAAAATAAGTTTTTCCGAATACTTTAAATAGTGTAAAGTAATCCTGTCTGTCTTCCGCCTACCTACTTTGTCAGTGTCTCTCTCATAACACCGCGGTATACTACACCAATAAATCGGCCTGGCTATTAAGAACGCAACCAAATTAATGTCTGGCAAATTAAATTTGTACTTATTTATGTATAAATAAAGTAATATTAAAGTTACAGACATTCTAAAATGGTTTGAAATTAATTATTTTTTTAGTAAAAAATAGCATCTGGCACATTATTTTCAACACCAAAAATGTCTGGCATTAATAAATTCATGTTGTTAATAACATTTTAAATTTAGTGAAAAGAAAGATTTCTTTCTAAAATAATTTAAAAAATCAATATTTTTCCTGTAAATATATGATGCGCATTAATAAACGCAACGTTTACTGGCAGCCAGATAGCCCGCACGCTGTTCGGAAGGACGTAAGAAGATAATTAAAGAATCAGCTTTTCTAAAATTCTCTCTCGAAAACGTTGCTAGCTCTTAGACTATTATGACTTACGCAGGTTCGATTATATAACTAATGTCTGCATCATGATAGTGGTTAGTACTTTAAATCTCAATTAAAAGACAACGAGAATTAAATTACTCGATAAATTTAAACAAATTCGTTTATTACTTTTAATACATAACTAGGTTAAAATAAAACACTATTAAAATTTTAAGAATAAGAATACTACAACATTTCACTTATCTGAAACGGAGCATGGTGATGGGTGGTACTTGGGCTGCCTAAATTTAACTCTCTTAATCTGAAATCATGGTAATCTGTCTTCTGCTAATCTGTAAATCTGCCGAGAAATGTCCGGTTCCTCCTTTTAAGTGGGGGCAAATTACCCCCTTTTTCATCTGCACGCCCTTTGGTCCTACCTAGCCATTGGTCAGGAACAAGCGCAAAGTTACAAATTTCACGACGACTCTTCCAAATTATGAGTCCATTCAACTTTGCTGACCGGCCGTTGGGACCCCCCAACTAAGGAATGCGACAACATTCTTGTCAACAAAAAAACAAGGGAATACACAAATTACATGTGTCTTAGGGACCATCTTCAAACCCGATCAGCATCTAAGCCTTCCAGCCTCCAAGCCACCCATCATTTCATAATATTTGTACTCAAAGCTCATGGTGAATTTGTAATTCCTTATGCTCATTGACTTTGATGTACGTTGCAATTTCTTATGTAATCATGCATATTGTTATCATGTCGAATTTCGATGTTAGGTGATGCAATGTTGTGATGTTCTGTTTTTTCATTATACTCATAAATAATAATAATAATTTATCTAAACTTGTTCTCACAATTTGTTACAAGCTCACACTGGCAAATTTTTTTCCCAATTCCTTAAAATGGTGGATATTCTTTTATGTACATTGTCAATTATTAGCTAATATTTTTTTCTTCATCATGTCGTTCTGCGATGATCAGGAGGAAGTTGGCATAATTATAAAATATATCTGTTTAATTTTCATGCCAGACATCAGGAATGTTGTTTTCTCCCATTTTACTATGCATACATGTCGCGCCAATATCTTTGTCACAATTAAATTTTTTTTTAGTGTCTGTTTCTTGTATTTTCATATATATCATTTGTTTTATATATATTAGACATCAATCGCTGCTGTATTATGGACACAATTACACTGTTTCAATATTTTCGTGCGTGAAATTCTTTTGTGTAAATTATGCGGTAGCCCAGATCTCATCTCAAAATTCGATTTTATGACAAATTTTTTTTCTCTTTACAAGTCGTTCTATTGTACTACATTTGTTTGGCAGAAACGGAGGCAGGGGATGGTCGGTGTGGTATTCAAACAAAAGTCCCTGCCGGTCAAGAATTTAATGGGGAGAGAAAGTGAAAAGGAAAATAGTGAGTTCACGTGTTGTGTGTGTGGAACACTTCCGCACTTATTCTAATCTCTTTTGGGAGTATTTTTTTTCATTCAGGTCGAGCTAGGATGCAACTCACGGACCACAGGAAATGAGATTTTTCCCCTTCGCCATGGCGTCAGGATGACAGGCCAGCCACATTCATCGGGTTCTGGAGCTGTCAAGATTTACGACCTCTAAACACGAGGGATCGGAGGAGACAAACGTTTCAAGGTTCTACAATGCTCGCGGCGTCAATAAGAGAATTCGACAATATGCTACCCATTACGGCGGGTACATTCTTCCAGCGTGGTGTCTTCCACCCTCTTCAATTCGTCAAACGGCAGGACACAATTGTCGTCAAATATTTCTTCACCTTCACAACAGAAAGGGGGACTTCCGCTTCCTACTGCACTTGGCACTAAAGAGCTCAATCGTCACGATCAAGGAATCCCCTCCAGTTTATTCTTCCTCTCCTGCAGTTTGTGATTCCAAGATCTTTCGTCTCGTCAAGATGATCCATTTCCGGCTCGCTGTTGGACTATTACTATTGTTGTTTAATCACTCCCATTTCAGTATTGTATTACTACTGGCAAATATGTGTTAATTTTTTCCCTCTCTTTCCAGATGTTTGTGAGTCTGAAGGGGGGAGGAGTGATGGGAGGCTGGGAAGCTGATCGGTTTTGAAGATGGCCCCCCAATACACATGTAATTTGTGTATTCCCCTTGTTTACAGGATGTGGTCGGATTCCTGAACCGGGGTCCAGCGCAGGCTTGTCACTGAGTTTTCAACGGTCATGCAAGTTGAATGGACTCATAAATTTGGGGAGAATCTTAACTTTTGTAACTTTGCGCTTGGTCTCTGACCAATGACTAGGCGAGACCGAAAGGCATGCGGATGCAAAAAGGGGTAATTTGCCCTCACTTTAAAAACAGGTGCGAGGACAATTTTCGGCAGATTTTTCACTCTAATAATGATAATTTGATTCCCTGATTTTTAGGAAACTTCGTGCACCGTCCGGGACCATGCCAGCCTCCCATCACCTCGCTTCCATTTCAGATAAGTGAAATTTTAATTGCTTGTTAATATTGCTTAATCTTACTTTCGTAATGTGTTCAATTTGTAATAAACAAACTTAATTTAGATTTAATCCGAGTAATGTCTTTAGTTGCGTTGCCTCAAATATTTAATTAGTACTAGCCACTATCATGATGCGGATCAAGTTAAATAAGCGAACCTGGGTAGTTGTTAAGATGTTAGTTTAAAGTAAATTAGTCAGCGCCGCATCACAAGTTTGGTTCATGTTTCTTTTCTATTCCAGAATTTTTTTTTATGAGCACAATGGCAAAAAGCTCAGAGGAAGCAAACTGCTATTTTGCTTAAAATGAAGATGGAGCTTCTTCAGACTTGATCAAAAACATAAGACGAAAAGGGAAATCTGTTAAGATTTTGGTGTATTGCTAACTCTACATATTCAACAATTTAAAAAAAGATCAAATTACAGAATGCTTGAACATATTTATGCAAACAAAATGTACTCGATATACTTTTTTTATTGTAATATCTTTTAACATCAAAAAATATTCCAGTCCCTCAGTTTCGTGTTAAACAATTTTCACTGTATATAAATCACCATGAACATCAGGGTGGAGCAAAAAATTCTGAATTTTAAAACCTAGCTATGTGGAGAAAAGATGTTCTATTATATAAAAATGAAATAAAAAATTTTATTTTTACATTAAATACTATCACAAGAGGGATGAAGTTTAAGTATTTGAGCTTTTTATGGGAAAAAGACAAAATTTTTATTTAAGAGAAAAGGTATTTTAGTACTTTTTAACTTTTATTGTTATGTGAGAAAACACCTACTAAGTAGTTACAAGAAAAACACATCAGGTACATTTAACAGATTCTTCAGAGTTAAATTTTTTAAAAAAAACTTGTCACAAAATTGCAGTGCAAGATGAAGATGAAATAGCTTGGATCTGGCGGTGTGGGGAGAGAAAGCTGGGGTTATGAAATGTGTTGCCAAGTACATTGTACTACTTATTTATCAATAACAATCGTTTTGGGTTATTTATATTGTAGCAAATAATTTTATTTTGAGTTTAAAATCATCAAACCAAAATTAAGTCTCCTTTTTTTTTTCAAAACCTTTGTATGTTTGCCTTTCAAATCCTTTGTGCCAATATTAATTTTTGAATATATATATAATCATTTTCTCCTAATTTCCATATCATAAAATATATTTTCCGCAAAGATAGGTTCTGATTAAATGATTTTTTCCCTCTATATAACTGTGATCTACCTTAATACAGATATGAAGCATGGAAATCTATTACACCAATAATGTGCAAAAGAAATTTGGCACTGGAATTTGCAGGAATTTTTTCACCTATCTGAAGAATCAAATTGGTTTCTCTATTGGAAAAATAAGCATACATTGTTTTTCATACAGAATTCCACATACTTCCTAGCATGTGGTTGAAAACTGTTTTTAGAGAAGATTCCTAGTTAGTTATCTCCAGTTAAAAGGGAAGGAAGGATATTTCAAGATGCCAGAATATTTACTTACTCCTACAATGTGTATCTGCTAAAATTTCAACTGGTAGTAGGCTAGAAATGGGGATAATACAACAGACCAACAGTCATAATGCTTGGCTTCTTTTATATTCCTTAAAAGAACAAATTATCTTCCATTCTTTCCTGATGATTGTGAGAATGATGATGATGATTGTCACAAGGAAATACGAAATGACGCTCTTATCAATAGCAACATAACGAATGACCCACCTTTTACCATCCATGAAATTGATGCTGTTATTAATAATTGAAGTTAAAAAAAGTCACCTGGCTCTGACTCCATTCCTAATGAAGTTGTCAAGAAATTGCATGCAATGCACCCTGAACTTTTCCTAAAAGTTTTCAATTCATGTCTTCGTCTCAAGACTTTTCCTCTCTGTTGGAAAAAAAGCTAGGATTATCCTGATTCCCAAAGTGAACGACGTTCCGTATATATCCCTAATTTAGACAACCTTAGGTGTATCAGTTTACTGTCAACTTTGGTAAATGTTTTGAAAGACTCATTATCAACAGAGTGGCCTGGCGTTTGCACAAAGATAATTTTTTCAATAAAAACCAATTTGTTTTATGCCACAAAAATGTACCGAGGACGCCTTGATGAAACTTAATGAAATTGTTTTAAAAGGAAAAAAAGAGAAATTTTCATACAATCCTAGTTTTTCTTGGACATTAAAGGAGCTTTTGATAATGCTTGGTGGCCTGGTATTCTGAGCCTTTTAAAAAGATCTAACATTCCTAACAACTTATTTGCCGTAATTTCCAGCTTCTTGAAGGATAGATCTGTGACTTTATCTTTAGGTCATTCCTCAAAAGAGATTTTGAACAAGGGATGTCCTTAGGATCAGTTTCTGGACCTTTTCTTTTAGAACATTATAAATGATTTTTTGGAAAAAAAATCTTGGCTTTCTCTTATGAAACGATTGCTTTTGCCGACGACTTACTTCTTTGTTTCAGGAAAGTCTTTTCATGATATAAGCAGACAAGCGCAGCTTACCCTTGATTTCGTATCAACCTGGGCAAAGAATTATAAATTAGAGTTTAATGCTGTCAAATCAAAAGTTATGATCTTGGAGAAAAGAGAAAGCAACACCCTCACTAGCAACCTCACCCTTAATGGGATTCCCCTCGATTGTGTGAAGGAACTAAAACATCTTGGTATTGTCCTTGATAGTAAATTCTGTTGGAAGCAACATATTCTGCATCTTTCAAAAATAAGTAAAAAAAATTCTGCTAGGGCTTAACAGAGTTGCCAGAAATGGCTTTGGGATCAAGTCCAATGTCTCATCCCTCATTTATAAACAAGGCATTGTTCCATTTATCTGTTATGGTTCACGAATCTGGGGATCTGCCTTGAAGAAGAAAATAATCTGTCGGCTCTTGCGAAAAATTCAACGAAGAATACTTCTCCGAGTTATTTCTGGTTATCGAACGATATCCTATGATGCTGTGTTTGTTATCTCGGGCTTTCCACCTATTGACATCTTTATAATCAGAAATAATGAATTCAAGAATGCAATGAAGAACTGTACCAATAAGAGTCTAGATGGTACCCTGCGATTTTCTGATCTCCCTCATCCTTCTGAACGATTTCCCCTTAATTTTGTTAATTACCGTAAAAATATTGAAGACAACTTCCTGTTGTCTGCTTTACAGATGGTAGCAAAATTAACAATAAAGTTGGCCTTGCATTTGTTATTTTCCAAGATTTTATTGAAATTGAAACTCGCCAATTTAGAATAAGAGATGAATGTAGTGTGTTTCAGGCTGAATTACTTTGCATAGCTCAAGCAGTCTCATGGATCTGCAAAAACGAAAACCTTTCATCGGATTTTTTAATTTGCAGCGATTCTCTTTCATCTTTATATGTTTTAAATAACATTGATTCTCAAAATCAACTGATTGTTAAAACGCAAATTGATCTCAATTTTCTTCAAAGCAGAGGTGTAAAAGTTTCCTTTTCTTTTGTTCGAGGTCATACGGGAATCTATGGCAATGAACGTGCTGACTGGCTTGCAAAAGAAGCTACAAAATTAAGTTTTTTGATTCCTATGAGCATTCCGAAATCATATTATAAGAATATTTTTAAGGAAAAAATTATTTCTGAGTGGAATAAATTATATC
>BMAO01035830.1:0-19431 GCA_019973975.1 Trichonephila clavata | reverse complement strand
CTAACAATTTTGTGGGTGGGACTTTTATTTATGTATGAGTTAAGGGAAATACATGAATAAATAATTTAAAACTATTTTATACATAATTTGAATTTGTTTCAATCCATCTCAAATTACAAAATAACTTTTATTTTGAAATCAAACAATAAGATAATACATGCATAAGAGAACAACAAAATATTTAAATAACTTAACATATTTTATACCAAGTTAATTTTGAAATAAACAAGTCCACGTTAAAAAATTTTTTTTAATTTTAAGTGTTTTTGAAATAAAAACAACAGAAAAATATTGAAGTACTTTTTAAAAAGTTCACTTTTCATAACAGTTGTAATAGAAAAAATATTTTCTGAGATCTATTGAAAATGTTGCAAAAAATGAATTACTTCAGATTTCATACAATTTTCAACAAAAAATTTTCAACTTTTTACATCTACAATTTAATAGATTCAGACTGACCTTAATTTTTGTATCGAAAAACAGTGTACTAACCTGAAAACATCTCCATATTTTTGGCCAGTTCTATGAATTTTAAATGAACATCCTTTGACAAGAAAGGGAGATATCAACAACGGGTAAACCTATAGGGCCTGGTGGGAATTTTAATCGGGACCTTCGGATTATCCAATTAATAAACTAAAATTGTGACGAATACCGCAATCCACTTCGTTTTTGACTTTCAGTGATTTTCAAACATGCTTAATGACGAAAGATGATAAACAATACAACAAGTCTTCAAAATTTTCCGAACAGGAAAGCGAAAGAATTTTCGGTATGTTGTTTGCTACGAATAAAGAGTTGAATTTTTCCGGGTACTTTCTGAAGGTTTTCTTTCAGATTAAAAGATATTATCGACAAACAAATTATCTGGATTTCATGACGGACAAAAGATCAGTCAGAAGTCACCGGAAAATAGTGAATGGCTTTATCAAATACTCTTATCAAGTTATTTTTTTCTCTCGACATGACATTGAACTCTAAGATTGCTTTAAATTTTTTTTCGCAAAAATTTATCCTTTTATAGGCTTGCCGAATCGGAACTTACGTATTTCTTGCAAGATTTCCTGTATAAGCTACTACGGGAATGGAATGGTAATATATATTTGAGTTTGATTAAATTGAATTATATATAATTCAACTTCAGTAGTTTTAATAAAATTGTTTCACCATTCTATTAAGGTTACTTCAATATTTGAAAGTTACAAATCAAATTTAACTCTTTTTGTTTACACTTCTTTTTACAACAAACTATCATTGGACAGGATATCCAGATTTAAAAAAAGCCCATTGTTTGAACTGAATTATGCGGAAATTTGGTTCTTACAAATTATACTATCGATCAATAAATTCAAATAAAAAACGTTGCAAAAGGCCACAATAAGCAGCTAAAAACTTTCTCGAGCATGTTGCAAAAAAAAAAAAAAAAAAAAAAGATCAAGCTTTTGGAACTTTTGAATTGGCGAGTCTTTTTTATTTGGCGAGATTGGCCGATGGTAAATACATAAGTACTGGAAGTTTAATTAAGTTATTTTGTTATTCTGATTGGGTTATTCTTTTTCCACATAAATAAGCACTCTTAACCCATAGGATTGGAATGGGTGGATATAAAATTATTATTATATATTGTGTGGGGGGGGGTGCGTAGTAATTAAAGTATAATGTATGTTACACGACACATAAAATGGAAATGGAGAAAGAAAACTTAAAAACAGCATCACATTTTCGTAATGCATTACTTCATATTTATACATATATGATTACATCTTCAAAAAAATATTCATTTACGGTCCTTTAAAATAACACACAAGGAAAATTGTACTGTGACCTTGAAAGAGTGAAATTAAATTACGTGCAATAGCTCATGCATACACTCCAGCAGATGGATGTTTAGAGCATTGCACAACTTTTGAAGTATTCTAATAGAGAAAAAACTTTATAATTTCGTGTGTGTAATCCCACTCATTTTGCCTCTCCCGTTTATATAAAATGACACAATTCCTCTTTTATTTATATTGTAAATAGCACTTAGCGCACAAAAGATTATGCATTCTCTTAATTTTGTAGAAAGCATAGTGCTAACATGTAAAAATGTAATTCTAATATATAACATTAAATTCATACCAGTATTTTTCTTTAATTTTAGATTTTTCTAAACCTAACTAAAAAAAAAAAAAACTCGGAAAAGGACCTGTGTTTTTGTTATATGTTTGTGTCCCCCTGAAAAAGGACCTAAAAGTGAAGAAAAGCGCATTTTTGCACGTATTTGATAAATCGTATATTCCAGTGTATGACGTTCACATATACTTCCAAAGTGAACTTTTCACCTTTTTAGTACATTCACCATATAATGCGAACCTTTTTTGACGAAAAAATCTGAAATGCACATGTGCAATGCTGTTATCTTTTGAAGTGTAGAAATAGTTTGTAAGTGGAAAAGAAATCATGGTATGAAATTAAGCATGCTATAACTAAAAAACATTTAAGAGAAACAGTATATCTAACACACTCTAGAGCAGTGTGGGCCTACGCCCACAAGGGGGCAATTTGTTCCTTAAGGGGAGGGGAGGCAATTCGAAAAAATTCATTTAGAGCGTAAAAGATCTGTTTATTAGTAATATAGCCAATTATAAAAAATATTTTTCAGTACTTGTTTGTGTAATATGAGACAAATTATAATAAAGTATTAAATATCTCTGTCAGCGTGACTGTAAAATATGCTTCCAAACATTATCTAGTTATTTGTTTTGAATGGTTCGAAATAATTAATGCTGAGATCTATGCTTCAGCCTTGGTTTTCCAGTATCGTTCATTATAACCATTGGTATTAATTTAAGGTACCTGGGATGTCTGCGACAAGGAAAATGAACTTATTTTGCACTAAATTTAAATGGTTCTCACTTACTTCAATTAAAAGCAACGAAAGTAAAATTTTACTTTGAATTATCTGTATGTTTATGTACCTGTTAATATAAAAATTCCATTTTAAACTCCAAATAAATCTGTATGTGCAATAAATAATCAATAACTATTTTTTTTATTTTCGGATATGTTCTTACCTTTAGGTATACTTTGCATAAAATCATTGCATATTACCAGGGGCGGCCAACCTTTTTGGGAAGCGTGCCACAATCTGATAAAAAAAAAATTACGCGTGCCACTTTCAACTTTTCCCCCAACTAAAAAATGTTACTTATAGGCTTATTATGGGCTATTTACACCAAAAACATACTTTTAAGTGCAAGTTCTATATAGTGAAAATATAAAAACAAAATGGTTAACAAATAAAACAAAAGTAGAAACTTATAATTTATTGTTGATAAATTTTTACAGGATCAATCAGTTAGCTAAGGTACAAAATAAAAATCAGCAACTTGAAACATTTAACTTTAAATGATTACTAAGCATTCTCTTAATGTGTCCTTTGAATTTGTAGTTTTTTTACTAAATCATCTATATTTGGATTAGTTCGTAAAGATGCTAACAAAATTAGATGTTTTAGGGGCGTATCAGTTAATTTTGAGCTATATTTTGATTTAATTACGTTCATAACAGAAAACATTTCTTCAAAAACATGTGTTGATCCAAACCTACAACAATATCTGACCGCTAAATCATGTAAATTTGGAAAATTACTTGGTGGCACAAATTTCCAAAATTCGATGTAATTCGGATAATTTGAGGTAAAAAAATTTCCTTATATTTGCTTTTCAGAGTAATATGGTGCTGTACGTCAATAATTTCAATTTGTACCTGAGGTGGATAAAAATTAATGTCTTGAAGAGAAATCGAAAAAGGATTAGTGAAAAGTTCACTATTTTTTGTATCATCTTTAAATTCTCTAAACCTGGCACTGAAAGAATCCTGCAAAATGCATATTAAATTTTTAAATCTATCATAGTTCGGAACATTACTAACTTTGGCAGATAATTCCCGCATGAATGGGAAATGAGTTAATTTTTTCTCTCCAAAATCCAGACAAAAAAGCAAAAGTTTGTTCACAAAAGGAGATATATGACCAACTAGGGTAGGAAAAATATAATTTTTTCCCTGTAATCTTAAATTTAAATTGTTTAAATGTTCCATTATATTGGTAAGAAAAGCTAAATCCCACAGAAAATTTTCACTCCTGAGGAGCGAGCATTCACCAGGCAGTTCATCGTTTTCTTTCAGATATTCTAAAAAACATTCCCTCAAACTCCAAAATCTCGCTAGTGAACTTCCTTTGGAAAGCCAGCGCACACTACAGTGAAGGAATAACTCGCCATTTTCATCCGTTTCTTCGGGGAAAAGCGTACGAAATATTTGTCGATTCAAAGCACGAGCTCGTATTTTGTTGATACAGCGCATCACGGGATCAACAACGAAAGACAAGTTAAGTCCTTTCTACAAAGAGCTTCTTAATGAATAATACAATGATACTTGAAAACTTTTCTTCCCAAATAATTTTCTAGCAACGCAACGAAACCTTTTATTCTGCCAACCATGCAAGGCGCTCTATCTGTGCAAACACTGTCTAATTTTGTCCATCCCACTTTGTTAACTTAAATTACATTTTTAAGTTCCTTAAAAATGTCTTCACCTGTAGTTAAAACTAGTTGGAGCAAATCAAGTTCTTCCACATTATCAAAATTATTGTTTGTGTAACGCACAAAGATACTTAACTGCGCATTGTCACTGATATCACAGCTTTCATCCAAAGTTAATGAAAAATATTTGCAATTTTGAAGTCCAGAGACAATTTGCGTTCCAACATCCTGGCCCATGTTATCTATACGATACATGACGGTATTTCTAGACAAAGCTATTTTATGAACCATATTTTTGACATTAAGGGACCGACATTTTGGGCGAAAATTAAAGCCTAATTTTTATTATCTCCTCACCGTCAGAATATGGTTTTTTCTCGCGGGCTAACAACAAAGAAAGTTCATAAGAAGTCTTCACCATGGTTTCCATTTCCTCATTTCTCTTCTGGAACAAAGATTGTTTGGACGGCTAAAGATTTCTTTTTTTTATTGATGAATTCCGTTCGCAAATTTGACCCAACAGGATATTTGCTGCTGAAATCATTATGCAGTTGTTTGAAGTCCAAGTACGGTCCAAGTTAAACTTTTTTGGAACTGCTATACAAATTCCACATCTCAAACAAACAGGCTTGGAAGCATTTTGATGCGTAAACAAGTATTGTTCTTCCCAGACAATTTTAAAATCACGTGCTGCAATATCCTCTTCATAATTTCTTTTCGATGTCGAAGGTTTACTCATCAATGCATTGAAAATAAAAAAAAATTTAAAACAACTACGCTAACGCTAAAATCTGAAACAATTTTAGAAAAGGAGAAAAGCTTAAAGTCTTGCTAAACAGAGTTTAAAATCAAACGAGTCTGACAGCTAGAAACAATTTGTCAATGTTACGCTACAAATTTTCTAGGCTCCAAATCCAGCGTTCTGATTAGTCATGAATGCAAGTTCACACTACCTCTGCTTTATAAAGCGTCTGTGCAGATAGAGTTACTTCTACCGCATCAACAACTGCACTCCTAATATATTGCAGAATTACTTCTTGAAATTACAGAAATAGTAAATAGCCAACATCTCCGGAAAAACCGTTTTATCTTACATCACGCTGATAGTCAATAGCTATAAACTTCAGCACTGCACGGGGAAGCTGAAATTCGAATGGCAATCTGAGGTGTTAAAACTAACCGCCCCCGAGACAGGGTGACTTTTTGGGCAGATTCGACCGTCCGAGAGAAAGAGAATTTATTTGTTTTTAGTCTCACGTTACTCAACACTTTTTTCGGAACGTTACAATGCTGTAGAATTGTAAGTTTTGGAGCATGGTCTCATTTTTTGAGCTATACTGAAGAAAAGAAAAATCTTGCTTAGCGCCCTTAAAATCTCACCTGAAAATTTCTGTTTTTTACATTTTCTCTTCATGACAACTTTTTTATTGTAATTCAATTAATTCAGTAATATTTTCATAAAATTTTTGTAATTTTTCAATAAGTCTTCGCGTGCTACAGTTACGACTCCCGCGTGCCACATTGTGGCACGCGAGCCGCGGGTTGGCCACCCCTGATATATACACTTGCCTCCGAAAGTCTGCGTACACCGACAATTATCTTTCTTATTCATGCAAAGATCGCTTATTAAATGGAGTCTTTCTGAATCAATACTATTTTTTATTTCCTTTAACATCGAAAATTTAAATTGTATAAGCAACAATCACCTGATTTTATTTTATAAGATAATACAAATATTTAAAACTTGAGATTGACACAAATCGTGCGTGTCAAAAATCTGCGTACACTGGAAAAATGGATTGTACCTAAAAGTTAATACTTTTAAAGCTGTTCCGTTCTTTCTAAAACTTTCTCAACATATCTGGAAGGGATACAACTAGCTTTCAGTTGTCTCTTTTCTATGGATATATTTTGTTCCTTCTTCTACAATAACAGATTTGAGCATTTCTTTGGATGTTATTACGTTTTCCTTGATTATTCACTGGATTAAATCTTTAAATACTGTATTGTGCTTAGGTCTGCAGACTAGGATGGCTTACGGAATTGGCTTGGGGCATGGCAGAACAGCCACGGCTTCACAATGACTTCCCAATTTTAGCCATTTGCTTGGTTCATTTATCCTGCTAAAAATAAAAATCCTCCTTCACTGTAAGTTTCTCGGCATATGTCTGGATATTTTACTTCAATAAGTTAAAGTAATCAATTTTGTACATTGTTGATTCAATAAATTCCAGATTACCAACCCAAAGGCTTCCTATGCACCCCCAAACATTGCGTCTCCTCCAAGTTTGTTAGTCAAAAAAGATTATCTTTAAAATTCGAGCAGGAATTTTTCCGGCCATACTTTTTGTCTTTTTTGATGTAAAAAAATTACTTTTAATTGAATATATTACATGTTTCCAATAACTATGTGTCCTAATTAGATGTTGTTTTGTCAAAGGACATTCTCTTAGCTCTGTTCACTCGAGAGATGAATGGCTTCTAGAGAGCAACTTGGCCACGATAGTTATCCTTTTTCAATTCTTTTCAAATTGTGGTTAATTTCCCACTTTTTTTTTTTTTTGCAATATCTCAGCCATACTTTTAGCTATTTCTGAAGCGCATAGTCTTGGATTTATTTTTATATTTTGTATTACAAAACAAGATTCTCGAAGTGACACTGTAGACAGGTGGCCGGATCTTGGTTTGGACGTTAAAATTTTAGTTGATTTGTATTTTATGAACATTTTTTAATCAATTTCAGCAATTGCTTAAAAAATTTCCCCTTTTTCAGATGATATATGATGATTTTTGTTTCAATAATATATAGATCTTTTTTCTGTTGCCAGGCATGGGATCACACAAGCTTTCAAATTTCAACTCCAAAATAAATCTTCGAGGAAACTTATAATTACTTAAAAACACGATTTAGTGCAATTATTTTGCAATGAAAGATCTTTAAAAGCTCTATTTTGTAAGTGTATGCAGACTTTTATCGTGGGTGGTTGGTGATTATTTGGAGATCATTCTTGTTTTTTCATGTTAAGGGAAATTTTGTTACTGTTGATTTAATAAGGAAATTTTGAGGAATCCCTGACAGGGTATGCTGATTTTCTGAAGCGAGATTTTAATAGTAATTATAGCATAAACAAGTAAATGATTGTCTGTACGCAGACTTTCGAAGGCAAGTGAAGATATAAAATTTTACAGTTTTTCAAACATAACAATCCATAAAATGAATGAAATGAAATTTTGAAAAACAAATTTATAAAATTTTTTTAAAAAATTAGAAATTTAACTTTCTTTTAAATTTTATGTAGAAATTGTGCTATATCTAAAATTTGTGAATGCTTATTTGAAAAAAAAATCATTCATTTTGTTGAAAATCTGAGTATTTTATAATATGCAAAAATATCTGTACTATAGTACAAAGTAGAATTTGAGAAAAGTGTGTACCCCGGAATCACCAAAAAATGCATTTTGAGATAAGTGCACTGGAATCCCCAAAAAATACATTTTGAGAAATTGCAAATAATAATATTTTCATCTATGATTTGTAAAATAATATTTTTTTTTAATACAGCACAAAGCCATACCATAATTAATTGGATTATCTTGCATCATTTCTAAGTTTTTAAATCGTAAGTTTAAAATTTTAGATCATTTAAGAAGTCTTCTTGACTACTCTTTCACTACTCAATCAACACGAGTTATTCAACCTTCTTCAATTTAAAATACCTAAATTCTATGTCTATAAGTTTTAGTATTTTTACTTTACTCTGAGCATCATGATTACAGGATATTACAGAATTCCTTACACATATTTTTATTGTTATAAAAATACACAAAGAAAATGCCTTTGATGAATTAAAAAATTAATTTGATGTCTAATTTAACTGTACCTCTGTTTTTGAAAATTGTAACAAAAAGAATCTTTGTTTTTATACTTATACATATGAATATTTTTTTTTAAGTAAAACGAACCGTTATATATACAGTCGACTCGCGGTCATTCAAACCTTTGATAATACGAACATTTCGATAATTCGAAGTGTATGCTCAGTCCCTAGAAAAACTCTTGATATTTCAAACTAAACAATACGTTTTGCTACACTCAATATTTCGAAGTAAAATTTGTGGCTGGCCAGACTACAACACAGTATATATAATTCGAAGCTATCTTATAAAACTCTCGACAATTCGAACACTCATTATCATGTACAGTCCTGTAGCAAATAGGTTGGAGATTACAAGTTTTGTGTGTTGTATTGTCTCTGCGTATCTCCCCTGTAATGCAGCCCTTTTAATGATCATCTATGTGCTACCCCTTCTTGGTGTTCTCCTGTTCATTAGGCAAAATACACTTTTATTGCTTTCCTCCAAGTAGACAATAGACGAAACGCACCTATTGTCAGCCGTCCATATCTTTCGTTTAACACAAAGCCTTGCTACACATGTATTCAGAAAGGATGGTCCATTATTGTGAAGAAAATATGCGTAGGATTGTGTATGAATATATTGAATGTACTCGTTTAATACAGGACTTTTAACTTCTGTATAATATTTATACTGTATATATATATAACATGTACTTTTTTTAAAAAATACATTAATATGATTTTATAAATATGTACAAAATTGCTGTTTTATTTCACAGTTTCGAATTTAAATGTGTTAGAATAAAAATTCTCTTCGTGTATTTTGGGAGTTTTTTTTTCTACCCTCTTGATAATTCGAAGTTTCTTATTGGTCCCTCCGCGAATTATCGAGAGTCGACTGTATATATATAAACTCGTGTCCAAAAGTTAAGCATAAATCATAAACTGCGAAAAACATGGAGTAAATATTCGTAAAATTATTCCAAATTTCTTGCGGATATTAATTGGGTGAAGAAGAAACATTGGGTTTATGCAAAACTTTTCAGTCGACTACGTCCTGCGTGAAACACTGGCGCATGTCGATACGCGGAGAAGCCGATTCACGCAGCATAGGCAGTTCAGACAAGTTTCGTGCAACTGCTGTGCGAAGGAACGTTGTTAACCATCAAACAAGGTGAATGATGGTACAAAGATGCCAATTGGACATGTTTACGAAAGAAAGAATCGTTGAAATGCTGGAATCCTCACGATCACAAACCGAGGTGTCTCGAATTCTGAATGTGGACCAGTCTGTGATCTCAAGACTGTGACAGAGGTTTCAAAGAACGGGAAATGTTACCCGACAACCAGTATCAGGTCAACCAAGAGTCACAACCCCTGGCCAAGACCGATATCTGGTAATAAGTGCGCGACGTCAGAGGGGCAGTACTGCCAAAGCACTGGGTTCGGCGCTCACAGTCGCCACAGGAATACGAATTTCGAGACAAACTGTTTACAGGAGACTCAATCATGCTGGCCTGTATGCCAGAAGACCAGCAGTTTGCATTCCCCTCACGTCTGCGCATAAACGCGCTCGTTTGAATTAGAATTTGAAACATCAACATTGGAGTGTGGGTCAATGTGATTTTCAGTGACGAGTCCCGGTTTAGTCTGAGTAGTGATTCTCGGCGGATAACGATATGCAGAGAACGTGGAACACGTTTTGAACCAAGAAACATAACGGAAAGACATCCTCTTCCATCAAGGGGAGTAATGGTATGGGTAGGCATCATAATGGACGACCGCACAGACCTTCATTTCTTTGACACGGGGTCTGTGACTGCTCAAAGATACAGAGACGAAGTTCTTGAGCCTTATGTTCGCTTGTTTCGAGGTGCTGTCGGTCCTGACTTCATATTCATGGATAATAATGCGCCATGTCACCGAGCAGTACTGATTGATGACTTCCTTGAAACGGAAAAACATCCAGCGCATGTCGTGGCCTGCGAACTCCCCTGATTTAAATCCCATCGAGCATGTATGAGATATTCTCGAGAGACAAATTTAGCCCTTTCGCACCCACCAAGCTCCGTTACAGAACTGAAGAGAGCTCTCCAAGAAGCTTGGAACCGTTTGAGCCCACAACTCATTCATCATCTCATAGAAAGTATGGTAAATCGCTGTGCAGCGTGCCTGGCTGTCAGAGGTGACCACACGCCTTATTAAACTGCAGCATCAGTATTATATTTAATGTTTTCTTTCGTTTTTTTCTTTAAAGTGTGAATCCTTGGTATGCTCAGCTTTCTTTCAAACTGCTACTTTGGATAAGGAAATTAATTATTATCATTCTTTTGATTTGCTTCCTTATTTTATAACCATTTTACACTCGCATATCACGTTTCCCGCCATTCTGATTTACTGTTCCTTCTTTATTCACATCATTTAAATTTTTGCAAAAAAAGTGTAGAATTTTCAATACATTTGAACATATAATACAGAAAAATTATATTTTTTGTATAGAAAAATTAGTTTTTTACAATGCATATTATATACAAAAACGGATTTTGAAGAAAGCGTACCTGAATCATAGTTACATCCAATTTGTTTAAAATTTTAAAGTTGAATTTTCTAGAGTTCTATTTATCGAATTCTCATAAATAATGCATCTTTGGATGCAGCAAAGTGCCCTTTATTTTTTAAAAGGTAAATAAAAAAATGCAAAATTTGAAGCATTTTCACACGTCCCAGTTACCTTAACATTAGCGTTCGTAAAATTGTTATTAAAGTCCCGTTATTTAAAAAGATACATAAATTGAATAAATATTAGTGATATATGAATGGTAAGTAAATTCAGTTGGTAATTTTTATTTATTTCCTTTTTATGAACATATTTTCCAGAAAAATTTGTCATACACAGGTTTAAACATATTTTTTGGCCAGTCAACCTTCATCTGTAATTTGCCTAAACAAGTACTACCGTACCATACGGAAATATTATAAATATGTAATTATTACAATACATATTGTAATAATTATATATATATATATATACACTGGTGTGCAAAAATTAAGGACGAGACGGTTTTTTCAATATAACTTTGTACAAAAGCATTCCAAATCAACACATTTAATACCGTAAGATCCCCAATACGTAAGGACATGAGTAATGTAAGCAACACTTACTAAAAGAGAAATCAGAGGGATAAAAAGAAGCTTTATTGAAAAAGTAGCATGGAGCGCAATGCGACTGAAGGCCGAAACATCCCTGTGATGGATGTCCAGCAAGAAATATCCGGTCTTTAGTAGGGGATATGATCTCCCCTGACTGTTAGGTAGGTTTCACAGCGTCTGCCCATGCTAAGAATGAGGGTGTCAATGAGTTGTTGAGGCATTGCTGCCCATTCGTCTTGCAACGCCAATCGAAGCTCCGGAATCGTTACTGGTGGTAAGGTACGAGCTGCCAAGCGTCTGCCTAGAAAATCCCATACATGCTCGATGGGATTGAGATCCGGAGATCGTGCCGGCCAATCCATACGTTCAATATCCTCACTCTCTAAGAGCTGCTTGGCAGCTACTGAGCGATGACATGGTGCATTGTCGTCCATGAAAAGGAACTGCGGACCCATAGCGCCTCTAAAAAGACGCAAAGACGGAAGAAGAATCTTGTTACAATAACGGGTCCCGTTGACTGAACCTGCGTCGAAGATGTGAAGGTCTGTACGACTACCAAGCATGATGCCTCCCCAAACGAGAACACCGCCACCTCCATACCTGTCCCTTTCAATGATGTTCGAGGGATGATTGCGGCTTCCCCGCTCTCTCCAGATGAGTATGCGATGAGAATCGTTACTCAGACTGAATCTGCTCTCATCTGTAAAGAGTACTCGTCCCATTCATTGTCTCTCCAATTCCGGTATTCCCGGCACCACAGAGAAACGCCTTCTCCGATGGGCAGGCGTTAGAGGTACACACCGTAAAGGGCATCGTGCAAACAGACCACCACCGTTGCCAGTCTTTCTGGCCACTCGGTTACCTCTGTTGTGGACGACCGACTGACTGAACCCCCGCGGATAGTTGTTCCTGTAGTTTGCAAATTGTCTCCAAAGTCGTGAAACGATGCTGTGAGCAATTCCGAACTCTGCAGCCACACTTGTCACACTGCGACCTTCCTCCAACTTCCCAATGATTCGACCTCGGGTAAAAGCATCCAGATGTCGTCTAACAGATTGATTATTCGCCATTTCTCGCTGCGGCAGCAACTCTGTGTGATTTTAACTGCTATTACGGTGTGCAATCTCTTTGCCAGAAATACTAATCGTACACCGACAACATGCTTTACTACTCAGACACTCCCCAATTACGTCTACCTGCATATCTGCGCATGTGCTACCGTACATCACCTCACTTAATCTCCTGATTGGTCTTTCTGTCCGCTCTGCCTCTTTGTTCAGCTGATATGCTAATTTTTCGACTTCGTCCTTATATAATTTTTGCACACCAGTTTATATATAGCAGGTTGGGGGAAATGAAATCCATTATTTTTTTCGGTAGATGGCTGTAGTGATCGATATCTCGTAAAATATCGATTAAACAATTTCAAATTTATGCTCGTTGTTAAAGTGACGTTTCACACACAAATTTTTTTTTTACTGTTTTTTGTTTGGTCTATTCAGTTGTGAGTTACAGGGTGTTAAAAATGGAAGTCAACAAAGAGAAAATTCGGTATATTTTACAGTTTTTTTTTATAAAGGCGAAAATGCAAGTCAGGCGGTGAAATTGTGAATGGTGTTTATGGTGCCGATACTGTAACAGCTAATTACGTGCAATTTTGGCTTCGTCGAATCCGTTGAGGCATTTTTCATGTTAATGATGCACCTCGCACAGGCAGGCCCGTCGTCGAAAATGTCGATAAAATCACAAAAATGATCGAAGATGACTGGCATGTTAGTAGTCGTACGATCGCCTAGGAGCCAAAGATTAATCACAAAACAGTTTTAAACCATTTGTACAAAGCTGGATTCTAAAAGAAGCTTCATGTTTGGGTGCCACACCAATTAGCACAAAAAAACATGATGGATCGAATGTCCGTCTGCGATGCCTTGGCCAAACGGAATGAAATCGACCCATTTCTTAAACGGATGGTGACTGGGGATGAGAAATGGGTCAAATACGACAATATTGTGCGAAAACGATCGTGGTCAAAGCGCGGTGAAGCAGCTCAAAGGGTGGCCAAACAGAACTAACGGTCAGGAAGGTTCTACTGAGCACTTGGTGGGACTGGAAGGGTATCATTTATTATGAGTTGCTTCTGTATGGCCAAACACTAAATTCAGATCTCTACTGTCAACAACTGGACCGTTTGAAGCTAGAGATTGGCCAGAAACGGCCACAGAAGAGGTGTTGTGTTCCATCCACGCCAGGCCACACACGTCTGTAGTGACTCGCCAGAAACTCAGGGAACTTGGTTGGGAAGTTTTAATGCATCCACCATATAGTCGGGCCTAGCACCAAGCGATTACCACCTTTTTCGCGCATTGCAAAACTTCCTGAGTGACAAGAAATTGGGATCAAGAGAAGATTGTGAAAATCGATTACTAGAGTTTTTCGCCAATAAGGACCAAGACTTCTATGAGAGAGGCATTATGAATTACCTTTAAAATGGCAATAAATTATACAACAAAACGGTGCATATTTGACCCAAATCGGACAATCCGAAACATGTTAAATAAAGTCATTAATTTCACGCAAAAATAATGGATTTCTTTTTCCCCAACCTAATATATATATATATACAGGGTGTCCAGCCTTAATGCGACCAATAGCTAATTCCCGAACCATTCGGTTTAGATATACACTTCGAATTTAAAAAATGTTTTAAAAAAGGTAAAGAATGTTTTTACGTGCTTTTCAAAAAACAAAAACAAAAAAAAACCCATTTAGAAAAAATTTACAAAAATCAAATTTTTATACGGTCCTCAGGTCCTATCACTTATATTTAGGAAAAGATGCAGTACATAAAAACATACAAAAAGTTTCATTTTATTACAATAAAAACTGACCGAGTTACGCCTACATAAAATTGAAGCATCTGAATTGCTCTGAAAAGGGGGTTGTATATAAATTGAGTTTGGAGAATTCACTATCTACAGAAAGAGCAAAAGAAAAACATCATAGTAATATTGAAACATCGTAATAAACATCATAGATTGACAAATTTTATTGATGTATGGCAAACAATAAAAGTTAATAAAAGAAATAGAACCTGTACCGAAAAGATTAAAACAGCTTGTTTTAACAAATAGCAGCAAAATAATACAGGATTTGCCGTTCAAATTATAGCATAATGTGGAATGATGCCCAATGATGAATCAGGCTTTATTATATCAGAATGACCAAATTAACTTAAATAATGGTGAAGGCACGAGACAAGGGAATACGTCTATCACAACTCCCAGTTTTATACAAGCGTTTAACAGCACGGGCAATTGTACAATAAGATGGATGTCTTCGAGTGGGAAATTTAATGGCATAAAGTCTTGCAGACTCTCTCTTACATCGATTATGCTGCCCATAAAACAGTACCATTTCGCAGTATTCATTTGTATACATCTCGTTCTCCCGTACTAGAATTCGTAATATTAGAATACGATTGTATGCAATTGCAAGCGACTACACATCAGATTTTTAATGTTCGTCATGTTTAAAAAAAACGCAGCAAATTATACCGAAACCACTGCATGTAAGTCTATCTTTTGGAACTCCTTTTGAAATGTTTTCTTCGTTCAAAATAATTTATATTTTTCTACGTTTTACAAGTACACAGAATAAATTTTATTTCTTAAGTACTCAATTATTGTATTATTAACGTATGCTTTTAAATGTAAAAACTATTTACATAAGAGTGACGTGCAAGAGCGAAAGTTTCCTAGAAAAGTTCCAACTAATTTCACTTTGGAGACGGCCCCTTACTATCTTCTTGAAAATAGCCGAGAAAATTGAAAAAATATAGGATTTTCAAAGTTCCATATCTCGGCCAGTTTTTATCGTAATAAAATGAAACGTTTTGTGTTTACTTTGTTTTTGTGTACTGCATCTTTTCCTAAATATAAGTGATAGAACCTGTAAGACCGTATAAAAAATTAATTTTCGTAATTTTTTTCTAAATGGGGTTTTTGGTTCGAAAAGACGCAAAAACATTATTTACCTGTTTTAAAACATTTTTCAAATTGGAAGTGCATATCTAAACTTAACGGTTCAGGAATTAGCTATTGGGTCACATTAAGACTGGGCACCCTGTATATATGAAGCCCAGTGGCTAAGTGGCAGTACATTGTTCTTCCACACCATATTTCCCAGGTTCAAAGCCCGGGCTGGGCAAGGTCGACTCAGCCTTTTATCCCTTCAGTAGGTCGATAAATGAGTACCAAGCTTGCTTGAGAACTTTACACCCAGGGTTTCGCATCAGACTGACCACTTGTCCCGAACATATGCTCATGCACATCAGGGCCCAAGGTCACGTATACTGAGTTGGGCGTAGTAGACCTTGGCCCTCATGGACTGTTGTGCCACTGAGATAAGTTTTTTACATATACAGTCGACTCTCGCTAATTCAAACCTTTGATAATACGAACGTCTCGCTAATTCAAAGTATATGCTCAGCCCCTAGAAAAACTCTTGATATTTCGAACTAAACTATACGTTTTGTTACACTAAATATTTCGAAGTAAAATCCGCGGCTGGTCAAACTACAACACGCAATAATTGGAAGTTTTCTTATATAGCTTTCGACAATTTGAACACTCCATATCATGTAGAGCCCTGTAGCATACTGGTTGGAGCTTACATGTTTTGTCTTGTATAGTCTCTGCGTGCCTCCCCTGTAACGTAGCCCCTTAATGATCATCTGTCTGCCATCCCTTCTTTGGGTTCCCTGGTTTCTCAAGTAAAAGACACTTTTTACCGATTTTCTTTTTCAAGGGTACAATAGACCAGCCGCACTTGTTGTCAACCGTCCACATCTTTCGTATAACACGTGTTTATTAAGGACGGTCCACTATTGCGAAAAAGAGATGCGTAGGATTGTGTATATTGCATCGGAGTGACCAGTGGCGGATTGAACGGGTGTCGGTCCTAGCGGCCCGAAGCTTGATGAATGTTAAGGCGTGTTAACCACGCCACCTTGCAACAAGAAAAGAAAACAAAACAAAGATACAATGAACCCGCTAGAAATTTATCGAGATGTAAAAGAAATCCTAATGTAGAAAAACTTTTGAAAATATTTTTAACAATACCGACATCGAATGCATCAGGTGAATGATCTTTTTTAGTTTTAAAACGTGTTAAAAATAATTTAAGAAGTACTATGGGAGAAAAGAGAAAATGAACAACATGGCCATATAATATAAAGAATAAAATGTTTTTGACAAAATAGATATGGTGAAAACAATTGATGAATTTGCCAAGGAGAAATCAAACTGTATAGCAAACTGTAAGCTCTTAATTTTTTTCTTTAGCCAATGAGTTTTTTTTTTAGCGGTACATTTCATTTTGAGAATTTAAAGTAATTGACTTCTTTTCACTATTTTAGTTTTTCGACTCTTAAGCCCATGGGCCTCAAGCCTTTTTACCGCCAGGGGCCTCCAACTACCTTAATCCGCCTCTGGGGCATGTGTCACCAATAGGGCATGGGCTGGACTAAACCTTGTCTTGATGAACTAATGGTATTAGAGACAGTGTCCGAGAGAACCAATAACAGATTAAATAGGTTTTTAAAGATAACAAATTTTTTTTGTCAAAAAATAATTAATTACCTACAGTATGTATTCTTTTAATAATTGTTTTTAATACATAGTTTTCTTTTTATACAGGACTTTTAACTTCTGAGTATAATATTTATTACTGTACAATATGTACTTTTTAATAATATTTTAAATCAATTTTATATCATGTACACTTGTTGTTTTATTACATAGTTTCAAATTTAAAATGTGCTAGAAAAAATTTCTCATCAAGTATTTTGGGAGTTTTTTCCTACCCTCTTGATAATTCAAAGTTTTTCATTGGTCCCTTCAACTTCGAATTATCGAGAGCCGACTGTATATATATATGGGATTTTCCACATAGACCGCACTCTAGAGGGCACTGACGACGCAAGCCACCAGTGAACTAACGAGAGAGGGATTAGCGAGCGAGTGGGCACTTGACAAGGAGGTCTGAGATCCAGCGCTGATGATAAAGAAAGCAACCAGGAACTGGCCGAGTAGGGACCAGCTATCCAATGCTAGAAGGGAAGTGACACAAAGGTCACTCATGCATCATCTGAATTTCATAAAACTTTGTAAGAACAGTGTTACAATTGTGAACTGTTGTGTGAGAGCTGTACTCTGAATACAAGACTGAGGAACTATTGTTGAGTGCAAGAAGTGTTTATCTTAACTTGATCTGTTATATCTGTGTAGTCCTGTAATAAATGTCCACCATTAAACATTAGTTTTAGGTTTATACATGTCCATTGAAGTTGTCTTCCGATTATAATGAATTGGTAACAGGTTAAATACAGCTACAAAAAGTTTAATTCTAACGCATACAATATTTTTGGTAGTTACGTATTAGCGTCACCATGTGCAGTCAAATAAGCGTACCGCGAATCCGCCATTTTTTTTTTTTTAATGTAAAATACATTAGAATCTTTGTTTTGATATCAAGGTGTGATTAACGTGACGTTGATACATAAGTACACATATTCATATAAATACTTAAATTCCTGGTATCATAAAACACTTAAATCCAAAATTTAAAAAATGTCTCTCCAATATAATTCAGGAAACTTACAATCGTGACATATACCAGTAACAGAAATCTCCATATATTATTTAATATAAATGAAGCACTTTTTCAATGCAGATCAGTACTTCATTTTTACTGATTTTTCTTTCCTTTTAACAATGCTGATATGGAATTATGATAACAGGGATTAAAATAATTTAAAGATGTAAAATAGTTTATTTTCATACAAAGATTAAAATACATAAGTCGTACAACCTTACAAAAGCAAAGGTGATTTGATCAGAAATACTGGATAATCTTAGACCAAACAATTTTTAGAATGGCATATATTTTAAAACTATTCCTTCAGATCTAATTGAAGAGCCATTAAAAACAAAACCTGCATACTATTGATGTTGAACCATATAATTGATTTATTTCAATATACATCATTAAATCTATTTTTATAGAGGAGAACACAAAATGTATAGATTTTATTCAAAAATTAAATGTTAGTTTAGTGAATGAAAATTCTACATTCAACAGAAGTGGAAAATTTTTGAAGTGAGTGTTTATCAGCATCATATTTAAAGCAACACCAGGGCTATTGAAGACAGATCTCGTAATATTGAACTATGGTCAAGTGATAAGGATAACACCTGAGCCAACACCCCCCACTCTCTAACTTCCAAACTTTGAGCTACAATAAGTTTAATGTGCATCATGCTGAACCATGTTGTTAGATTAGTTTGGCATGTCACAGCCAAAAGGTTACCAATCTCTGCTTTAGACTCAACAATCAGTCATGGGTCCACGAACATGAACACGATAAATTTTGGAAAATTAGATTTTAAATTGTAATAGAAACGCCCGAGAGAGGAAAGGGTAGGTAAAAACAAATAGAAAAGTTTGGGAATCAAATTATTTAAGATATTAAAATAAAATTATCTGATCCTTAAAAAGCTCATAAAAGTATCTTTATTAATGAACCTTGTTTCAAGCAACAATGACTTTTAAAGATTTCAATGAAGATGTAAAATATGTATGATCTATGATAATAATTTGTGGTAAAGCAATCTCAGCACTTTTCAATAATGTATAAAATTAGCTATAAGATAACTGTATGAGTGAGTGAATATTAACGTCCCACTGTTCAGCTACACGAGGGCTTTTGGGACGGTCCGCATAATTTTGAACCATGGTCAAGTGACGCGGACGACACCTGAGCTGGTGCCCCCTCTCCTAACTACACACCACACCAACGGAGGACATTTGAGCTCTCAACAGATTTAACGTGCATCGCT
>BMAO01035829.1:0-175883 GCA_019973975.1 Trichonephila clavata | reverse complement strand
ACATATCTTCCTTCAGGTGCCGATTTTCGGTTCCGTAGAAAATCATTTACGAGGAATACAATATTACTTCCTGGAATAACAGTATTTTTGTAAATAATTTCACCATCAGAATTCCAACTGAAAGATTCTTGAAGCTTTAAAAACTGGAAAATATCTTTTGCTTTTTCTTTATACCTAGGTGGAACCATTCTAAAAAGTTTATCCTCTAACACACCTTTTTCTGTCTTCACATTCTGCCCTTTCTCTGTCTTCACTATTGAACTTTTAGATTTTCGTTTAATGATTCCATTTCTTGATTTTCCGATACAGATGTTTCAGTTGGAATTGATTCGGACTCTTTTCGATTTTCAACAGAAAATGTGTATATTTTTGTAAAACTTGTAGATAGAGTATTGCTTTTTCTTCTTCCGTTAAATCCTTATTATGGAGAATGTTTTTCATACGTTGATCAAGTTCCATAAGTGTTCCGCTACTTGAGCTCTTTCTTCGGGTACCAGTACAAATTTTTTCTAAATTCCATTTTGAATTAAAGAGCTGATAACGGAAATAGCTGCTGGTAATAAAATAGATAGGAATCCTTCTCCTTTTTGAATTAAAATTTTCTTTTTCTTCGTAAAGAGGTGTTTTTTTGTTAGAAAGCTTTCTTAAGCTTTCTTTATAGGGAGATAAGCGATTTTTTTTAAATTTTAGTCAACGATATGTTACCACATAAAACATTCAGCAGCACTCACACAAAGTTTTTATTTCTTTCTTTGAACACTTTTTCAAATAGATTTTGAGTTTTTTGTTTTAGAAATTAAAAGAGCTCTAAAGTTTGTTCAGAACACACTGGCATCTTGCGAACTAATGAATATTCATCTAACAATTTGAATCTATTTATTTGTTTCAAAGTAATGGGTTATCGAGGTTGATATACATAAAAACATCTCCAGGAAACATACCTGTGCGCACACGCAAGGATTCATCAGTTTCAGGTTTTAAATCAATAAGTAAGTATCCGTACGGCTTTGATGTGGTATCTGTGTAACATTCTTGAAAATTTCACTTTACGAGGATATAATTGGCGCCCTAAATGTGTAATTTGGATTGATCTCTTCGATTCTTAAATAATACAAGATAATGAGCGTTTAAGGAAATTTCTCTAATTTCTTTCCCTTTATGAAAAATATTCTGTACCACAAAAATTATACTCAAATTTCTGTGATGTGAATATTTTACAAATAATTTTGTTAATTGGGGATCATTCCTAACTCGCCCATAAGATCATCTATAACAATTAACGCATCCGAATACTGGTGCACATTAGATGGAATACCTTCATGAAAGGAAATATTCGACATTTCTTCATATAACTTTTGATAAACCCCATAACACCAAACTATTTTTTTAGGAAAAGGTTTAATCATTTTATTTTCAATTAATTTTTTAACGAACTGACTTTTACCGCTACCAGATGGTCCAGCCAAGATTAAAGTAAATGGATGAACCAATTTGAGAGAATCCATGATTAAACTAATAATTTTTATCAATGCTGCTGCTATTTATACTACGAGACAGTTAATTCTATAAATTTTATTTTGCGTGATAACAAAAAGAAAATTCATAAATTCTTATCCCTGCCCATAATCATATTATGTTGTATCCTGCATTTTCAAGTTTTGATTCATTATCAGATAAAAGTGAGACCATTCAGTACATATTTTCTCATAGTATTGTAACAAGGTAGCATTGATCCCCTATTTATGTCTAGTTTGATGGATTAGAGCAGCTTGGAGGCAAAACACGTGGTTTTCATTGTTTCGTCTCGACGTCAGTGGGTCTGTGGTTTGAATGGGCAGGACGAAACCCCCCTGCTGATCTATTCACATACCCTGTCTGACTTTGTAGACTGACGCCTCGGAAAACGGCGGGTGGTAAGGGTCGGAGCGTGACGTGTGCAGATTTCCACTGCGCCAACCAATGAGAAGTGATGAGGGGCGTGTACTATCCCCCCCCAGGAGTTTAAAAGGAGACCGCGTTGATAACATGTTTCAAATAGCCCATTCGCTCCGTCGAATATATGTACAGTGCCTGATCGTCACAGTAGCAGAACACAAAATTTGTTTGAAGATTTAGTAGTGAGTAGCAACGTTCTAAAATTTCTACGGCTTCATTATGTCTACTTGCAATATTTGTGGAAAAAACTTCGTTCGGCAAAGTGATTTAAAACGACACATTGACTCTGTGCATTCAACAGAGAAAATTGTATGTGAGTTTTGTGATACATCCTTTACCCGTAAAGACAACTTATTGAATCATTTGAAAAATAAAAGCTGCGAAAGAAAGTTGGAGAATGAAGCGGGAAAAAGAAAGAGAGTGGATTTTTCTGTTTCAAATAGGAAAAAGAAAACACAGTTGTCCACATCTGCTGAAAACTCTACGGCTGTTCCTGAAAACTCTACGACTTCCCCAGAACATTCTGATGCAGTTCCTGAAACCTTTACGGCCGTTCCTGAAAATTCTACAGCTGTCCAGAACATTCTGCTGCTGTTCCTGAAAATATCTCCTTACCACCAAAAGAAAGAGAGAGTGCTTTTCAAAAAGCTTTATAAAACATTTGATCTCCATAATAACGATAGTTCACTGGGGATAAAAGAGTTTCTACTCTTGAGAAAAGAAGAGACACTCTTAATTTTTCACAATGAACTCAAAACTTACAAATCCTTGAAAGTGAGTAAATGGGTTCATTGCATTTACTCGAAAGCGACAGATGCCGGAAAAATGATAAAAAACGTTGAATTTAAAACGCCGAATAATGAAGTATTACAAGGAACTAATCTCGCCAGCCTTTATGACAACATGTCTGAGAAAATAGTGAAAGAAAGTGAGGATTTCGAGGGTAAAGACTCGGGCTGGACACTGGACGAAATCTTAAGACTCGAAGTCCGCACAAACCGTTATTCTCCATTCAGAGGTTCATCATCCTTCATCGAGGTGCCGAAGCAGATCGCTGAAACTAAGGCAATCATCAATGTCATCAATAATGAGGACTCTCAGTGCTTCATGTGGTCTATTCTCGCAGCTCTTTACCCCAACACCAGCAACCTCAACAAAACGTCAAGTTATGTCCCCCACATAAATAAGTTGAACTTTGATGGAATATCCTTTCCAAGACCGCTTAACGAGGTGAAAAAATTTTCAAAAATGAACGATATAGGAATAAATATTTATTCTTTTGAAGAAGATTTAAAAATATTTCCTCTCCTCATCAGTGATATAGTGTGTGATAAACATATAGATTTGCTTTACGTAAAAAAATGGAGAGTTTGGACATTATTGTTTCATTAAAAGCTTATCTCGACTTGTTTCCAAACAACTCTCAAAACATCATCATAAAACATTTATATGTAAAAGATGTTTAAGTGCTTTGCAAACAGAATACAAACTTCTTCAGCACAATGAGATGTGTATACATAAAAGTCCTGCAAGAGTAGTAATGCCGTCAGAAACTAGTAAGTTTTTAAAATTTAAAAATTTTCAACATTGTTTAAAAATACCCTTTGTTGTATATGCGGATTTCGAGTGTGTAACTAGGAAAACTGATACTTGTGGTCCTAATCCAAACTTTTCATTTACTAATATTTATGATAAACATGTCCCGATAGGTTTTTGTTATTTTATCAGTTATCAAGGGGGGTATTATAAAGATCCAGTAGTATATAGAGGTATTGATGCCCCAAAAATTTTTATTGAAAAGTTAGAAAAAGATGCAATAGAAATGGATAATATTTATAAAAAACTAAAACCATTATTACCTCTTACTGAATCAGAAAAGCAATTGTATGATAATGCTAAAAATTGTTATGTTTGTGATCAAACCTTTCGCGAAAACAATATCAAGGTTAGGGATCATAACCATGTGACTCAAAAATTTAATGGCCCTTGTTGTAAGAGTTGTAATTTAGCAATGAAAACCCCTAAATTTTTGCCTGTTTTCTTCCATAATCTTTCTGGGTATGACGCCCATATTTTTATTAAGGAGTTAGGATACGATAAAAAACAAATTAATTTAATTCCGAACACCGAAGAAAAATATATTTCCTTCAGTAAAAATATTTCAAATGATTTTCAGCTAAGGTTTTTAGATTCTTTCAAATTCATGTCTTCTAGTTTGGAAAATTTGATAAAAACACTAAAAAAAGATGAATTTAAATATATGAAACATTATTTTGATTCAGAAAAAATAGATTTACTTTTAAGAAAAGGAGTTTTTCCGTATGATTATTTGATAGTTTTGAAAAGTGTAAAGATTCTTGTTTACCACCTATTAGCAAATTTTACAATAAACTAAATGAGGAGCCTATAAGTGTAGAGGATTATAATCATGCATGTAAAGTATTTAATGAATTCATTTAAGGGGTCTCAGGGGTGTTAAAAATGTTTCGAGAGCACAAAATATGAACAATTTTCGACTAGAAATAATTCTTTGAGGTTAAAATGAAATAATTTGATTCTTTTACACATTTTTTATAAAGGAATAAAGCTTCAAAAAAGTATAAAATGTCTAAAATATAATCATAATTTTAAAAATAATAAGCACATAAATATAAGAAAAATTTTTGTAAGAAACAAATAGTAAGTTTTACGACGCGCATGATATTTTCTGAAATAATAATTCTAATTACTAGCAATAAGTTGATTTATAAAGTCAAATATATCCTTATTAGATGGTAGCGATTAGATATAAAAAGAATAAAAAATAATATTTTTAAAAAATAAAAAAAGTACATTTTTAAAAGTTTTTTCAAAAAATTTATTTTTTTTTAAATTTTTCAAAAAATTACAAATATGTAATACTATAAATAGCTAGGATTTAAAGATTATGATAGAGTTTATAATTCTGTAAAGTTTTATGCATCAAAGTATGATAGTTTTTGAAACGCAATGCGCGTAAGTGAAAAAAACACAAACTGAGAAAAAAGGCTTTAAAGTTTTAAATTGAATTTGAGAAAATAAATTTTAAAACTTACATGCTAAAATGCTCCAGGATCATAGGATATGCCTTCCTGTTGCCCAAACAGCTCAATTTCTGTACTCTTTTTAATTTTTTTAATCTCTGCGAGATTCAAACGATGACGTTGAGCTCCTCTTTCTTGACGTAAAGATTCGACGATTGTCACGTTCAGCCAGGAACACACAAACATTTTTGTTAATTTTTAAGCCAAATTTTCTAAAATAGTAATAAGTATTTGATTTCCATCATTAAAAATGCTTGTTGCTAGATTTGCAGCAATCTCTGCAATCTGAAGGATAGAATCAATCGTCATCGGACAAAACTTCCAGATTAATGAATTTAAACTTTCATTAGGATTCTGTGTCTTACCTCCTAAGCATTTCTTCAGGAGTGCCAGATGAGATAAGTCTGCAAATACAGGCTTAATTACATCTCGAACAGCTTTCGCAACTGAGGGTTTGTGTTTATAATTTTGTAAATTATTATTAATTGCGGCATTATACTTACACTATGTATTTGGATTTGTAGGACAAAATCAGTGCATCGGTTCATCATCGGTGCTGCAAGAATGACCCCGAACAGCCCAAATGGCTTTCCGCATTTCCTTTACACTAGTAGAATTGCATCGAATAGCATTACCATAGTAATGCGCAAGCTTATCAATTAAACTATCAGTTAACCTACCTTTACCGCTATAGTTTTACCATCAGATAATTTCTTCTTACCATATACTAATTTAAGCTTCCTAAGTCTTGTACCCATTCTCTTTTGCACATGGCCTACACATTCTATTTTCTGAATAAGATGGTCATAGCCGTATGGATTGTTTTCAGAAAGGGCATTGAATGTTTTTGTGTCGCCATCTACTATGTAGTTCGAATATTTCAGGTCGTGAAGCTTTTCTGATCGATTAAAAATCCTCAACATCCCGTCAACCTCCATCTTACCAGCAGAGCCAGAATAATTTTTTCTACATGAAATCTTATGCGCTCTTTGCAATTTATTGTACTTGATACCAAACTTTACCCCTTTATAACTGTCGCTTCATTTGCAAAATGAGGACAACACTTCCCGATCCAAAACCTTACCTGTTTCGCTCCCTATTAGAGTACATACTCCAATCAACGATGAATGTCCTCTCGTCTTCCAGGTCCCATCACCACTTACCGTTAAAATGTTATCAGGTAACGAAGAATTTTCTTCGACAGCTGCCCTGTTCATGCTTTCTTCGGCGACTTCCTTCATAACAAGTGAAAGTTTATTATTAATAACATCATATGATTTTTGTTCAACAGGATTAGGAAGACTCATTACAGAACAAAAGGTTTTTAATGACTCTAAACCTTGACCTATGCATCCCATTGCTAAAATAGATCTTCTGTTAATTTCTGGAGCATTACTTTTATTCCCAATGTTTTCACAGCTTGAAAAAGTACAAATACTCCCACATTTTTTACAATGTATTTCAAAATTCGAACATAAACCACGAGTAGATTTTTTATTAATTGTTAATGGTTTATGACATTTTAAACAGCATGATACTGACAAAATAGAGCTAAAGGTTTAAATAAAATCAAAAAATACGATATTCTTTGAAGTTTTCACTTACATTAACAAGATTTGACTTTAATGAAGTCAGAATTCCTGAAAGTTTTTTACTAGAAGCATTTTTCATTTCGGCACACTTACTTGTACTTTTCATTTCTACACACTTCTTCGTATGTTTAATATCTGTAACATGTGAGTCACTTACCTTTAAATATTTATTTACACTAAATCTTTTCCTGGGCACATTGCCCAACGATTTTTTCAAAATAAAACAACAAAAATCTTCGCTTTAGATAAGCGTTTTAAAAAAACGTGTACTAAAGTAAACACAAGAGAATCAAAACACAGCAGAATGAATGTGTTGAGTTGCAGGCTTCCTTCTGATCAACTCAAGCGCTTAAAATATTTCATGAGGCTTATTAAAAACAAAAAAATAAATGGTATGCATGAATTTAAAAATAAATGGGCGTGGCATGTGTCCATTTAAAAGTTGTTATGACTAAATTGCTGTTTGCAATTTTTTGAATAACTTTCGAAGTTTTTAGAGTATTGTCACGTGGTTAGTATCAAAATGTTCAGAAAAAAATTAAGAACAAGATATATTTTTTTCGAAAATTCGAAAAAAAAAATTTTTAACACCCCTTAGACCCCTTAAATAATCTTGGTGAATACTGTGATCTATATGTAAAAACAGATGTCCTATTGTTAACAGATCTCTTTGAAAACTTTCGGAAAATATGCATGCAAACTTATAAACTTGACCCCTGTTGGTATTTTACCACCCCAGCTTTATCATGGGATGCTATGTTATTACATACTAAAGTAGCTATCGAACTTGTTCACTGATTACGACATGCTTCTTTTTATAGAAAAGGGTGTAAGAGGAGGTATAAGTCAGTGCTGCAATCGTTATGCTATAGCTAACAACAAATATATGTCTAATTTTAACCCAGATGATGAGATAAAATATTTAATGTACCTTGACGCAAATAATTTGTACGGTTATGCAATGAGTAAATATCTACCCTTAAAAGATTTTGTTTGGAGTGATAAAAATTTAACCGAACAGGATATTTTAAATTTATCAGATGAATCCGATGTAGGTTACATCTTGGAAGTAGATCTTGAATATCCCTCCGATATGCATGACAAACATTCAGACTTTCCCCTTGCCCCTGAAAATAAGCCCCCACCTAATTGTAAAGAACCTAGACTTTTAACTACTTTGGAATCCAAAACAAAATATGTTCTCCATTATTCTAATTTAAAGCTATATTTAAAATTAGGGTTAGTCTTGAAAAAAACTCATCGAGTTTTAAAATTTTTTCAATCTCCTTGGCTTAAAAATTACATAGATTATAATACTAAATTAAGAACTAAAGCTGTAAATGACTTTCAGAAGGATTATTACAAACTAATGAATAACAGCATATTCGGGAAAACGATGGAAAATGTAAGAAGAAGAGTAGATATACGTTTATGCTCAACAGAAGAGCAGGCTCGAAAGTTAATAGCGAAATCAAATTTTAATCGACGCACAATATTTTCTGAAAACTTAATGGCCGTCCATCTAAAAAAAACCCAAATCAAATTTTTGAAACCAATACAGGTAGGAATGGTAATTTTAAACTTATCAAAAGTTCTAATGTATTCTTTTCACTATGAGTACATGAAGCACCGTTACGACTCGAAAGTAAGGCTCATGTATACAGTACATGCTCATGTCCTTTATCTATGAAATAAAAACTGATGATTTTTACAGTGACATGAAAACTGATATTAACTTATATGATACTTCAGATTATGATAAAAACAACATTTACAATTTACCTCTAGTGAACAAAAAAGTCATCGGGAAAATGAAGGATGAAAACAAGGGAAATATTATGACAGAATATGTAGGATTAAAATCGAAAATGTATGCCTACAAAACAAACCATAAGATTGAAAAGCGGTTAAAAGGAATTAAAAAACAAACTATAAAAAATAAATAACATTTGAGGACTACAAAGCCTGTCTTTTTAATCAAAAATTAAAATATGTTGACATGAACTTAATTAGATCCAAATTTCATTCAATACACTCCATAAAGCAAAACAAACTTGCTCTGTCCTATAAAGATGACAAAAGGTTTATTAATGATGATGGCATTACTACGCTTGCCCATGGACATTGGTCATTGATGAATTTAGACCTATTCGATGAGCAGTAAGACATAAAATCCAATGATGACACAATAATGTGATTTTTGTAATGTAAATAAAAGATTGTAATGTGAAATGGAATGCTGCTTTTGTAAATAAACAACTTACTTTGTATCTTTTTGTGTAATCCTTATACTGAAATCAATTTTATAATTTGTTGTTCTCCTGTAATGTATATATATATATATATATATATATATATATATATATACAATTGTAATGTAAAACGCAATACAAGATGTTGATTTCTGAATAAACAATTTACTTTGTATCTTTGCTGTGTATGTGTAATCATTATACCGAATTAAAATTTACAATTTGTTATTAAAACAATGTATAATAAATATTTTTTTTTTATTTCTATTCAATTAAAAATATTTTAACTAAATGGTTATTGCAATGAATAGTTATACAATTTATACTCTTTGGAAAAGGCAAAGAGTTTGCTTTAAGCACATAAACATAAATTTTTTTCCTTTCTTTTATACAAAATATATTTAAAATATCACTTATGCTTAACATACTAAGATAATTTGTTTGAAAGATGTATACTGATATTTATCTTTTAAAATGAAACTATTTCAACATAAATTAAACTAGAAAGCAGTATGAATAAAATTAACAATATAACCATATTTATAAAAAAAAAAAATTATTCTTTTTGCTTCAGATTTATAAAAATAAACTTTTTTTAAAGCCAACAATGTATCCATCCGCTCTAAGCATTGAGATAATTTCTGACGTAGAATTCAGTCGCCGTCTTGTAGAATCAAGATCAGACAAGCTAAGACAAGTTCAATCGTAAACCGTTCACACGCTGATTACGAGTATTCTACGTCACATTTTTACTGTGTATGTGTAATCATTATACCGCATTAAAATTTACAAATTATTAAAATAATATAAGTGAAATATTTTTTTTATTTCATTTTAATTAAGAAAATGTCGCCATCTGCTTCGCCTGCAAAATTAAATTCATGAGATTATATAAACCTAAGTTTTCTTCAGGTCTGCATGCCTTCATAGGACAATGGTTAGCGTAACTGAAAAACTATTGTCCTATGGAGACATTTTAATCTGGGGCTGTGAGTTTGAATCTGGATTTATTATTTATTTTTTATTTGAGCATTATTTTTTCAATCATTTTAAAATCTAATAATTAGTGTATAGTTTAACCAATAGGTGGCGCCATGAGCACTTTAAACATTTAAATAAACTTTTTTTACACATTTAAAAAACAACTCAACTTAGCAGCAGGAGGGAAACAACTCAACAGCAGGTGAAAACAACTCAACTCCCCCCATCAACTCGAAAACCAAAACCATAGCAGGAGGGAAACAACTCAACTCCACGCAGCATCCACAGAAGGGAAACAACTCCGCGCCTGCGCCTCCACAGGAGGAAAACAACTCAACTCCCCCCATCAACTCGAAAACCAAAACCATAGCAGGAGGGAAACAACTCAACTCCACGCAGCATCCACAGAAGGGAAACAACTCCGCGCCTGCGCCTGTGCCTCCACAGGAGGAAAACAACTCAACTCCCCCATCAACTCGAAAACCAAAACCATAGCAGGAGGGAAACAACTCAACTCCACGCAGCATCCACAGAAGGGAAACAACTCCGCGCCTGCTGTGCCTGCGCCTGCGCCTCCAATAGGTGGCGCCATGAGCACTTTAAACATTTCAATAAACTTTTTTTACACATTTAAAAAAACAACTCAACTTAGCAGCAGGAGGGAAACAACTCAACAGCAGGTGAAAACAACTCAACTCCCCCCATCAACTCGAAAACCAAAACCATAGCAGGAGGGAAACAACTCAACTCCACGCAGCATCCACAGAAGGGAAACAACTCCGCGCCTGCGCCTGTGCCTCCACAGGAGGAAAACAACTCAACTCTGCGCCTGCGCCTGTGCCTGCGCCTGCGCCTGTGCCTGCGCCTTTACCGCAGAACCGGCTTTTCTTACCTACTAGCGCCTGTGCCTGCGCCTGTGCCTGCGCCTGCGCCTTTACCGCAGAACCGGCTTTTCTTACCTACTAGCGCCTGTGCCTGCGCCTGCGCCTGTGCCTTTACCGCAGAACCGGCTTTTCTTACCTACTCATGTGGAAGGGCGGAATAATTTGTGTTCATGAGCGTGTTTTTATTTTATTTTATCATTATGATTCGATGCGACAGCTATTAAAATCAGATTTTTACGACCCTGCCATTTTGGAAATGAAGTATTGTAAATGCTGTGCGTTAACTTAACTTGCCCATTATCCCGGATTCCTTATTCGTAGTTATCGTTTGGATATGCAATAAAGACAAATCATTATGTTTTTTAAGAAAGCCTATTCTTGCAAGTTTTAATATTGTAGTGTTGTGCCCCCCCCCCCCCAAGTTCACTTAATTCCTAGGGAGCGAAGAGGGATCACACAGATTTTATAAAATATTATTTTATTTAAAAAATTCAGTAGAAAATTAACCATTATTATGGTATCAATCCTTCGCTGGAGAAAATATCAAATCCAGATCACAGTTCGCTGATTTTCCCGAGCTCTGATCTCGCTGCCAGCATCCTATCGCAGATCTCTCTCATCTTAAGTCTCTTTCAGCCCTCTCGCAGCCTCTTTCACTGGTCTCACCAAAGTCCCTAGTCACCTTCCGAACCGCCTCTTTAAACCCCCTGAGCAGGCCTCTTTCACGCCCCCCCCCAATCATTTCCGATTAGCGTGGAACACGAGTCTGCACCCGACACCCTTGATCTCAACCGCCATTGGTTCTTCAGGGACAAAAATCAGTCTGGACTGAGTCGCATGCACTTGGAGAGTCTATAAATCGACCTGTCTCTTCTACACCGAGAATACACTCCCTGGCATTTCTTCCTTACAAAAAGCAGACACTTTCCATTCAAATGTATCACGGCTATATGCGAGAGAGTAAGAAAGAATAGACAGCCGTCAAAACAGGTGTGTCCCTTCTAGAGATCGTTGTGGAGAAAATGCCATCTGGTGAATCTGTTCGCCCCTGGGTGTCAGAGAAGAAAAAGAAAGATGGCATTAAACGTCCGTCTATCAGCCGATGTGACAGCTGTTGCTGCGCCCTCTAGCGCCCGCTATGTGAAGCGAGCTTGTAAACAGAGGGGGACCGGGAGTTGTCGACAAGAAACTGAACGGTAACAAGACACTGAACAGATGTGTAACGAAGCGAGGCGAGCGGAATGCGTTATGTAGCGGTTTTTTGTAAAAAGTAGATTAGTTTTAGAATTATATTGTAAAAATAAATGTTAGATGCTTATCATAAAAGAAGCCTCTTTGATGTCAAATGCATGAGAGCCTCTCATTTTAAAAATAACGATCACATGAATCAAATACGAATACCACAGCTGTTCTATCCGAAGGCGTGAGAGAAGAATCTATACCCTTTGAAGAAGAAAATAACTAGTCTGGTGATTCTGATTGACCTTGAGCGTCAAAAAATTAAAAGAGGGGTAACAAACTGCCAGCAATGAGACTACGCTACATTGCAAAAAAAAAATTTCGCGTTTAAATAATAGTTAAAACCATATATTTTTTTATCAGATGTGAACTATTATAACCGATTTAAACATTTATTTTGATGTTTGAATTCCAAAATAGGTTTATTTGAAAACTGGACATTTTAAGCTGGATATTCCTGACAAAACAAAAAGATCTGTTTATCATGACCAATACGTCTGGTAATTTTGGACAACGGTCAGTGAATGAGTGTTAATTAACTTCGGACTTATAAAGCAACAAAAGGGCTATTGACAATGGACTTCGTAATTTTGAGCCTCGAACGACACCTGAGCTGGCATCCCACTTACAAAACTTCGACACTAAGTCAACGGGAGAACTTTGAGCTCCGACAGATTTAACGTTGTAATGACATGAGCCAATAAGATTACTCAATAGAGTGAGGGCTCGTACACCTTTTTGCCAAAAGGCATTTTATTCGAAATAAATCAAACAAAACATTATATTTAGTAAATTTTTGTTCTTCTGAGCCTTTTGCTGAACAAATGCTTCAGTCCCGTTTTTGATTAAAATATCTTGAAATGATCGGCACCCGGGTATGGCTGTTCCCCCAACCCCTATCGCTGGTATGATCTTAAGTCCGTTCCTTCAAGTCATTGCTCTACAGACTCCATCTGTCCGTCTTCAAGAGGTCATCCCCATTTCTATCTCTTGGTCCTTGAGATGCGGTAGCCCCCGGAACCTCAATCGAGTGTCTTCGAAAAGAAAAAAAAAACTGATTTAGAAGGTACAATACAGAAGCTTGAAGAAAATTGAGAAGGCCCTCGTCAATTTGCGAGCCAACCCTTTAAACTCACTGGGCGAGCCTCTTTCATGCCCTCAATCATCTCTGATTGGCGAGTGTAGCGGATCTGCACACGGCCCTCTTCGCTTTAGTCACAGCTCCATTGATGCTTGGTGAATGAGGGAGTGAATTTTAACTTCTCACTGTGCAGCTACAAGAGGGCTTTTGGCGATGGACCGCGTAATTTTGAACTATGGTCAAGAGACGTGGACGACACCTGAGCTGGCACCCCCCTCTCCTAACTACTACACCATACCAACGGAAGGTTGTTTGAGCTCTCGACAGATTTAACGTGCATCGCTTGCCTACACGGCGTTTCTTCAGTGGTACTGGGACTCGAATTCATGACACACCAGCCATGATCCAATACCTTGACCACTTGGTTACCACGGCCACCCACTGATGTTTGGAGACACTAGGCTGGCGCGTCTGAAACTACTTCATCGCTGTACCTAGTTTTCCCTATGGAGGGCTATAAATTGTACTGTCACTTTGACACTGAGTGTATGTCTTTGTCACGACAGTCCGACATTCCTTTTCATTCAAATAGTTCACGATTCGCATGTGCGAAGCGACCCAACAATGGATATTGTTCACAGAAGCGTTCTTTCTGTAGATTGCGGTGCCCGAACGTTATATGAGGTGTGGAGGGGGAAGTAGTGGGCTTTCAACACAGCCCCCTTCAGAATCCGCAAGACACCTGTTTGCTCTCAGGCAGGAAGGAAGAATACAGTATCTTTTGGAAGATACAATGTCCCATCTGGATATTCTCTTCCCCCCTCCCCCCGTACCTCAAACTTGCAAAGTATTGTCGGGAAGTGTTTCGACTAATGAGCCGACGTCATAATGTGCATCAGCTTTTCTACGCGGTCTGTCATCAGTGACATTATAGCTCGAATTTATGTGTGTGACTCCCTTGCTATTTCATGTCCATAGGCTGCCGAGGCCACTTCACCCCTTTCAGATGACGCGTGTACTGGCACCCTACAACGTGGCGACTTCGAGAAAGAATGTAAAATAAGAAATTGCTGTTTCTAATTAGATAAATTTGAAACTGATCAAGCAGGGGGAAAACCTAATGAAGTAATGAATATTAATCATGATAGCGAAAGTAAATTTCAGAAAAGTGACGAACATGAAACGTTTGAGTTGAAAGGAAAGTTTTCAAATGCTACCTAAAAAACTCCATCAAGAAAGATCGGAAGCCACAAGTGTACCACAAGACATACTACTGGGGCGTCGTGGAACTCGGTAGCGTATTGGGGCGCCAGGCTAATCATTAATAAATACTTTTATTTGTGATCAAAAATTGATTTATTTCATTTTGTTAACATTTAGAAGATCACTGGGAAGAGAAAAATCAATTGCATTGGTGTCCACTCCTCGCGTCTTCTTTATTCGTCGGTCGGATACTATCTCGGGAGTCGATCGCGCGAGTTTCTCGGATACTGTCTCAGGGGTCGATCGTGGGAGTTCATCCTCTCTTTTGCTGGGTCGACCCTTTTAAACTCCAGGGGCTGGCCCACTTCACTCCCCTCATCAACCCCCATTGGAAGCTCTCAAGGTTTTCACCCTGCACCTCAGTCTCGCAAGCCCACCATTGGTGCAGGGATAACAAAGGCTCCGGTCCCTCCCGCCACCGTCTGCCGAGGCGCCAGCCTTCTGAGTCGGACAATCACTGCCTATGGACGAAAAATAATACAGTGATGCCCAGCCCATAGTGTTTACCAGTTACACCGGCGCCGACAGTCCAGTTGTCAGACAAAGCACAATGAGGCCAAAGTCACGTGCTCCCCAGCTGTGGCATGAATCATGAATAGGGGCGATTTCTCCTTTGTGACTACGTCACACTACGGCCTGTCAAAAAGACATAAGCAAGATAAAGTTCAACATGCTATTTGTCGATCATCAAAGGTCAATAAAACTGCAGTAACTTGAACAAAATATGAGAGTTTTGTCTGCATATATCATTCCTGTAATGTTAGTGAAAAGTGTCTGCGATTTGTGTCATTTATTAAACATTGAAACATTTTAGTTCAATTTGATTGATTTTTCTCAAATTAAAAAAAAAAAAGAAGTTTTTAAAAGTAAGTAAGTATACTTTCTCTTAGTTAAATTATTCACTGGAATTAAGATTTTTATGGTGTACAATAAAAATAATTATAAAAAAAAAGGATTGGGGTGACTTAGACACCCCGCACGATCACTAACTTTAGTATCGAGGGCGCGGCTTCTCCGGGGTTAAGAAAGTTGTTACTTTTTAAAACTTGTATCGAAGTTGCATTCGGCAAAGCTTAAGATAAATAATCTCATTTTAATTGGAGATTTTATCAAACATTTGTTTATTGTTACTACCCTTAAGCCCTGAGGCAACAAATTCTAGATTATGTTTTGATTCCTAAGAGAGTTAGAGAAAGAAAAAAGGAAGAATTTGTTATAATGAGATACCATTGAATGTATAAGTGCGGCTTATTTTAATTCTAATCTTGCTAGTTTGTTTCTCGCAATAAATTATGAAGGTTGAGAAGTAAGGAAACTTAATTTGACCCTTGCTTTCATAAAATGTCAGATCTTTTTTCTCTTTTCACTCACACAAATGTCTTTTTCTTCCCCCATTATATCGATCTCCTTAAAACTATGCTGCATGTTGTTCGAGTTAGGAAGATATTTCTATATTTATATCTAATTTATTTATATACAGCGAAATACGCTTCGCGAAACTGCCTGAAACGAAGTATCGGTTAACACGTTCTAATACAACAGTCCCAACAAACTATTTTGTATTTTCTTCTCTTAACACGAAACGAAAATCGCGTAACACGAAAATATTTCCTTTCTGGGAATGAACAAAATACGGAAAACACCAGTCAAACAGGCAAGATTTAAATGGGGTGGGAAATGAAAGAGAGGACATTTTGTATAAAGGAGGCTAACTTAACCTTGAAATACACTCGAAATAGCCTGTTACATGAGTCAACTTTGTTTATCTGAGCTATTTTCACTCTCCACCCCTACAAACACCAACAAAAGCATCTCATCTCTCATTAGTTGGCTTAGAAATTCGGTGAATACATATTAGTGTGAGTAAAAATCAGAGAGTTCGGTTCGCGTTTTTTGTGCGTGTGTGCCTATTTTAGAAAAGTTTTTTTTACAAGAACAATGGCAAAAAGCTCAGGGAGAACGCAAACTTTAATTTCGCTTAAAATGAAGTTGGAGCTTCAAAAGGCCGTAGATCAAAAACAGAAGATGAAAACAGAAATCCATGAAGATTTTTGTACTACAAAATTTCGTATTAAATTTCATGAGGTTCTCTCTTTCTCTGTCTCTTGCGAATGTTTACATAGATTTCTGTTAAATACATGCATATACCCGGGTAAAGATTTCTGTTAAATACATGCATATACCCGAGTGAGAGAAGTGAGAAAAAAGATTTTATAAAAATGCAAATAAACTTTAAAAAGTATTAGCAAGGGGTAAATAAAGCTTCTCCTGAAACTGCCAGTCACAATGTCATAATTAGAAAAGCTGACTCAAACAAAATTAAAAGACGTGGAAGGAAAAAGGATTTTGACAGTAAAAAAGATTCGAGGATCGTCAAATCTTTTGACTACCAACTAACACAGTTTTTATTGACTGTTGAAAATTCGAAACGTTTTGGCAAATGCATTTCACATGTCATAGTTTGGAAGAGTAACAGTAATATATATAGGCAATAGTAACTGAAAATAAATAAAAAAAAAAGAATTTAAAAATAAAAAAACTAAAGTTATTGAAATATCATAGAGAAAAAAAAAGTTTTAAATGTGTGATAACGTTCGGTTACCTTTTACGTCCGAACCCTCTTGTCTACCTGTAAACCCGACTAGATGTGTAGGAGGCACTAAATAATCCACAGACATTACTTCCAATTTAATTTGATTTATTAATTCTTATTAACAATTATTAAACCAGACACAATACTATTCCAATTAAGTCTTATGATTTATGGTAGATTGCGGAGATGAGATTCTATAACACTGGGATACTACTACACCCCTCAACTAAATCTAAGACAGCTTAAATACGCTCAATTATAACTATGTCGCATACGAATAACTAGCTTCTACTTAATCAAATGCACAGTACCTGAACCTTTAATGCATCGGATCCTACACTGGAAACTTCCAGGCACTCTCTTCGGCTTGATCAAATAACGTTACCTAAAGGCTCTGTAATCTTTAACTAATTCCACTGCTTTTCAATCTTTAACTAACAACTAACTCTCAAACTTATGATAACTCCTATTTGCACACATCCAACGTATCAACTTCAGCGTGTCAACAACTCGCTTTCTTCCTGCCAACTCGCGAAAACCGAATTTATAGAATATACCTCATTTAAATAAATCACGTTTGCTTACTCGATGAAAGTTGGTTCAAATAAATATTTTGCTTAAAGAGATAAGGAATTAATGGAACCACGTATAGATCCGTCACAAATGGGCTAAAAAAGTCATGTCTTGGATTGTGGTATGGAATCCAATGTTTTCTGACGAAACTAAATTTAATCTTATATGTTTGACTTGCGGCTGTCTCCACCAAAAGACCCATTTCCAGTTAGGGAAGTAGTGACGTCTCAACGGTCATGAAGTTTCGCGTTGGAAAGTATCCGAAACCGGACACACCGACGCTTATATTCTAAGGCAAGTTAACCTTTCACCTCCCTTGATCCGGGCAGCAGAGAGGTGACCAGCGCAATTTTCACGCCAATCTCCGGTTTCAAAGTTCACCGCGTGAGGGGTGACAAGGACCAATAGGGGAATAGTAATCCCGAGTACTTCCAAATAGAGGTGTTTCTGCATCACGTGAGACTTGGAAGGGCGTGACGTATTCCACCTTTAAATAGACACCAAAAGGGGAAACCTAGAGACTCTCGATACGCTAAGAAACTTCACAGACGCTAGAGAGACATTTCTACAGGCTTCTACTCTCTACGACGCTTACACTCTCCAATGGACTCTCTCCGATTGATTTCTAGATTCCCTTGGACTCTCGGACTTACAGTGACCTATCAAGGCTGCAGATAACGCATCCCAATGTCGTCCCAACGCACGCAGCCTTTCTTAATAGCGACCTCAGCAGTGCCGTATATAACAGACTAATGGTGTACCGGTCTATTCGTGTTCTTCTTACTAATAGTCCTCTTGGAGAAAAATGGGTCTTTACAATTTGTTCTATTGAAAATTTTCCTCCGAAGAAGATGTGATTATGTATATAAAGATTAAACTTTCGAGCTAAGAGAGAGAGGTTAGACTGCTAACGGATAGCAATGATTGATTAGCGTGAAGCTATAACTTCCTTACTTATTTGGGATTGATATTAAAATCCATGATTTGGTCTGTTAAGCGTTAAATTTGGATTCGAACATTGAAAAAGAAGGTGTATTGCTTAGACGTAAGTGATTCAATTTACTGTTAATTCTCCTAGTATCTCGTCTACCCCGCGATTGCTTCACATATTTAGTAATTGGAGCATTTCTTAGCTTGAGTTGATTTTGTGTCGTAATTGAGAATTGCTATTAAATAGAATTTGTATTGACTATGGCTAATCTTCCTTCCAACTCTCTTCCACAAAGGGATGACACGATCAATCCCTTACAATGGATACAAACAGTAGTGGAATGATTTGAAGAAAAAACTGAAAAAATCCTTCAATGAAAAAACAAAGGAAGGAGTATCAATGGTTTAGGAAGTCTTTACTCGTGGAATTGTGGCCTTTTCAGCGAATTTCGGAACGCATGGTCATTACTTAATATCATGCTATGATACAGGATCTTCTGATATTGAGGGGTGTAGCCACCCCCGTATCAATGATACGGGGCCCCCAAGCTACAGGGCCCCACATGTGTAACTATATTCCTACTAACAGAGCTCTCATAGCTAAAAAAGGGCCCTGAGGGAATTTTCATACAGGGTCGCCTCAGAGCTTGCTACGCCAGTGGATGCTGAACAGGTTTTTATTAGGGTGTACTAACTGGAAATTGCAGAAGGACACACACACACAATATACTTTTGCGATACATCTAAATCCATTTAGGATTTTTTTTAAAGCTATATTATGCCACGGCAAATTCAAAGTTGGAACTTGTACTCTATAGAAAAACTTTCGGGTGTATTATGTTAAAGTTTATGCGAATAATAAGCACTTTTCAATCCGCCATTGAGCGCAAAGTAGCCATCATAAGAGAATGGCACAGTATTTATGAAACGGATCTTAACCATCTGGTCATTTCAATAAAAACAGAATGTTTTAAATTATCAAAGTGAGGGTGTTTTATTAACGTCACATTTTAAGGAACTACAAGGGCAACTGGCAACGGATCTTGTAATGTTGAGCCCCAAGCAAGAGAAACTTGAGCAGGCCCCACGTACGAGAGAAAGAGTGAATATCAACGTTGCACTATTCAGCTATCCAAGGGCTTTTAGCAACCCCCTTTCCTAACTTCCACTTCACACCAACTTGAACTCATGACACATCGGCCACGAGTCCGTTACCTTGACCACTAGGCTACTGTGGCCACATAAGACCCCCCCCCCATATATAATTAAGGAACATAAACAATAGCACCAGTGGCGCACCTAGGGAGGGGAGTCGTCGGGTCTGGACCCTCCCCTCCAAAGCCCTTGATTCTTTTTTCGGTTGATTATAGTCCTATGCATACAAAACGTAAAATTTAATTATTTGTTATTAATTATTGCTAAATATTCATTAATTAATTAATTTTTAACTGTTTTTTGTTCCCGAAAATCAACAAAATCATTAGAATATGTTGGGTGCCGTATTGGAGCATGGTACGAGAATAGTGGACTTTTGACCCTAAGCCCCCCCCCATCCCCTTTAAAAATTCCTGTATGCGCTACTGAACAGCATTATAGTTTAAATCGTTTTTATCTCCCCTTGCAATCGAATTGCAAGGAGTATAAAAACAAATCTTTGATTGTCAAACTGCATATTTTTAGAGCTGAAGAAACAGTCTGAAAAAAAAAGAGTGGACAGACAGACAAGTACCGACTCTAAAAACGATTGACGTCTTTCTGTTTTCTTTATTCCTGTAAAACGTTTGCAAATTTACACGATTATTCAGGGGGGTTAATAGGTGAAATTGTTAAATTCAGCAAATTTATTTTTACCGCATTTGTTTACCACTTGGCGTGGCTGCTAATGATAGAACTCAAACTGTTTGTCGAACTCTTCGAGTTTCTAAAATAGAATGCGTTTAAAGAAGACAGCTGCGCGGGCATTTTTTTCTTCTCTCGAAGCGCGATCGGTGTTTTGTTTTTTTCTTTTCGAAACGTGCCCCTTTGCATTCCTCCTTGTTTGCATATGCTTACCAACATCGGCAAGGAAAAACAAAGGAAGATATTTTGCTTTTTTTTTTATCTGAAGGATTAGATTGCTCCAGAAAGTTATAATGTAAAATAAATTTATTTAAGTTTTTTAACACGTTGAAAATGACCAAATTCAGTCAAGACAGATATTTTTTTTATTTTTTTATTTTATTGAATAGAGCTATCTTTTGACTTTACGAAACATACTTTGTTTTGTTTCTACACTACCTAGAGGCCATGTTACAACCAATTTTATAAATTTAGAAAAACCGTAAGTGGGTTTTTGATCTACCAGAAGTGGGCATTTAAATTGCTCAAAATCTATCATGGCGACTGATAACTCAAAATATTACGAATGTATTTCTATAAAACTTTTTGAATCTGTTAATTATGTTATTTTTAGAGAATGTACTAAAATATTTCTTACTGAATGAATATTTTTTGAGTTATGGCTTGTTATTTAAATGAGGGTCTCATAAAAAGTGTAACATTTCTTATAATGTCTACTCAAACAGCTCTAAAATTTTCAAATTTTAATAAATAATTAAAATTTTAGTACATTTTCTAGATAAATGCATCTAATTTGTTTTAGTAATACTTTTACTAATATATGTTTATTATTTTTTTCTCTAACTGCTTCGAAGTTTTTCAAAAATATTGCTAAAATTTCACTTATAATTGAGATTTTTATAAAATTCAGGTAATTTATTTTAAATATTGATAGTTAAATAGTAATATTTATTGGTATTGAGTCATAAAAAGCATTTATAATGTTTTAGTATGCTATTTTGTTAAAAAGTACTCTGAACGTGTTCGGATACCTTATATAATTGTATAATTGGTTAGATTTAAACAAATAAATAATACATACATTTTTAAATAAATATTATTTTAGAATCTCTTAATTGGAAGATCAAAATAACGCGTTAAACCTATTGCAGGGGAGAGCCAGAGTTATATTAACGTCACAAAGCTGCACGAGGGCTATTGGCGACGGGCCTCGTCATTTTGAACCATTGTGAGGTCGTGGCAGGGTAGCATTTCCAGTCACACAGCTAAGCATTAAAATAATTTTTATTTCTAGAATATGTAAATATTAGCTGAATTAAAATTACAGTAGAACGTCGTTTATCCGAACGTTTATTATCTGGAGCGTCAAATATCCGGACCAAAGTCCGGATACGTTTTCGAACAGTGCAATGCTTAAAAGTTGTTTCGCGTGAGGTCAAAAGCGACGGAAAAACCCAAGGTGAGGGATATTTGGGGAATTTCAGTTGTATGATTTGGTAAACTTCTGCGCGGTATATTTGGTCCAAGTGAGGGGGTGTATAGTGCTCTTTTGTTGAGTTTTGTTGATGTAGAAACCTGGATTGCATGCGATGCAGCAGACTGTAGATTTCAAATGCTAAATAATGACGAGATTGTGACTTCCGTGCAAGAAGAATCCGACCCTGTCGGCGATAAAACGGATGAAGAGGAGAACAATAGTGAAAGTAGCAAGGGTCCATCAAATGCTGACGCGTTTCTGCGTTAGAGATAGGTATGGAGTGGTACGAACAACAATCAGACTGATGTCCGACTCAACTCCTACTGCTGCTCAAGAGAATCAGAGACATTGCAGCGAAAAAACGAAGGTGTTCAATGGTACAGCGAAAAATAAGTGATTATTTTCCCCATTCAAGTTAAAATTGCGACATTTTGCTTTTTTTTTCAAGCACATTTACCGCAAGTGATGATTTTCAATATTCATATAGTGTCCGGTTTCCTATATTGCATCAATTGTATTCAGTTTTCGGTTATCCGAACAATCGCATATCCGAACGGTGTCCTGTCCCAGTTGATTCGGATAAACGGCGTTCTACTGTATAACATCACACGCAATGCCTCCATCATTTTGTTTTGCTGGGAAGAAAACCTAAGTTCCGTGTTGAAGTACTTGCAGGATCGCCTAGCCGGTGAGCTGCGTCTCTTTCAATCCTCGGTCTTATTGCTCCGACACATCTGTCTATTGTCCAGAGGGCGCTCGCCCCATTATTCTCTTAAGTCCAACAAGATGAGGCCCAGGAACCGTTAGCGTTCCTCTCATGACCAGGCTTACACACGAAGAGTTTATTTCCCTCCTGAAGGTACTTCCCCTTACAACTTTCTTTCCGCTAACTCAGGTAACGTGAGTCGTTCGTCTTTTTTCTTCTCTCCGAATCTATCCTTTTAAAATCCAGGGGCGGGTCAACTACACGCCTCTCGTTATCTGTTATTGGTAGGTCCCAAAAGTTTGCACCCTGCACCTCAGTAGCACCCCACTGGTGCGGACCGAACAATGGCTCTGGTCCCTTTCGAACGCTCCCGCGACAAAAGGCTTGTCCGAACATCTGGTCTTTAATCCACCTCGTCGCCGTTTAATCTTTGAAGTAACCTGCCACCGTCCTCCGAGGCGAGTGATTTTGGGGTTTATTGGCGCAAGAACCGATTTCGGCTATACTGCGCCAAACATTTGTTTTAATATCTGTGGTCTAGACGGGAAGAGAGAAAGAAAGAATGAATTGAATGACAAGAAAGAGGGTCGAAAATAAAGAAGGATCACTAGGGTACCCCGGGTTCGTGAAGCCCGTGTTTACCAAAGACAGTAAACCCCATGGGAAAAGGAAAAGATCACTAGGGCACCTCGGGATTGTGACACCCGTACTCACCTAAAGAAGGTGAGCCCCCTGAGGGGCGTCCTCCGAGGCGCCAGTCGCCTAAGACAGATAAGTACCGCCAAGGGATACACAATAAGTCTATGTCCCATCCATTGTGCCCTCAGCCACACCATCGTCGACAGTCCAGAAGCCAAATAAAAGATAATGACCTCAAAACATTGGTGCACCCAAGGTAGGTGTCCTAAGGGTCCGGACACCCCCTCCCCCAAGCCTTTGAGTTTTTTTCGATTGATGATAAACCTACATTATATATATACATATATATATATATATATATATATATGTATATACATATATATATATATATATGTATATATAACATAAAATTTAGTTAAGTACTTGTAATTAACAATTTATTTTATTAATTAATGCTAATTATTTATTCAATATTTTAATTTTTACTGTTTTTTGATAACAAAATCGACAAAATCAGAAGAATCAATTGGTGTGTTCTTGAGGTATGATACGAGATAGGGGGCTTTCGACCATGGACCCCCCCCCTTGAAAATTTTTTGTGTGCGCTACTGCCTCAAAGCCATGCATTCCGTCTCCAGCCCCCAAAGCGAGCCACCTGCTTTCCATATGTCAAACTCGACATGTATAGAGGGGTATGAGCCGCGTCAATGCGTCATCGTTAAACCATGGACAAGTGACGAGCACGATACCTGAATTCGCAATACCTCTCCTAGCTTCCACATCACACCAGCTGTAGGATGTGTGAACCTCGTTGTTCATCGGGCCCCTCTACAAGCTCGGGTCTTTAGTGGTACTAGGCTGGAACACCTGACATGTCAGCTCCCTTGACCACTAGGCACTTGCTGCCACAAAATGCTTTACAGAATAAAACTTATTTAAATAATAATATGCTCATTATCATTGTATGATGTGTTAGATTAAAAAAAATGTTTATTTAAAAGTAAAAAAATATGACTTTGTGTAAACCCTACAATGCTTAAATCGATATCATTCAAGATAGCTCATATTTATTTATTTAAAACTGCTTACGCCTTTATCCAATGCAAAAATCTGGTGCCACCGCTGAAAGTCCCTCGTGCAAAGGGGCTGATGCATATTAAATCTGTCAAGGCCCAAAGTCCTCTCGTTGGTATGGTGTGATGGTTTGGAGAAGGGGTGCAGTTATATATCGTCCTCGTTACTTGACCGTAGCTCAAAATTACAAAGTCCGTAGTCAATAGTCCTCGTATTGCCTTAATAGTGCGACGTTAATATACACTCAGTCACCCGACGGGAAAATCCGAACTCTGCAGTAGACCCTCAAAAATCTGAATCCATATCCTACACTGAAATCCGCATTCGAGGCAAGATTTCCCTAACTTTTACCTCCTGCTATTCTCATCAATGCAGGAAGATTCTGACATTCAGTGGAAATCGTTTAGCAGGAAATTAAAGGGACGGAAATATTTTTTCATGTTAAATGACATTAAAAAAACACTTTAAACGACATTAAGTTTATTAGAGTATATTTTATTTACATTGATATGTATTTAATAAAAATCAACGAGAGAAAAACATTTCCAAAACAATGAAATTTAACTCAAAAATTTCAAATTTTTTGAACAAAAAAAAAATAACATTGCTTGGATTTTTAGAAAATAATCTGATATTTTAACTCTCTTTTATAAACATCACTTATATGTAACGGAATTTTGAACTCAAATTTTACCCACTTTAAAAGGTCGGATTAATTCGAAATTTTGCTCACTAGTCTGGGACCGATGACAATGCAATAATATCATAATTTTGTTCCGTTGTCCTGATGAGGATCATCAGGATGAACGATTTCTCATTTTCAGGCCCCATCCCGCATGTGGTGACAAATGTCAGATTCTATTTCTAGATTTGGCGACTAATTCCAGAATTGGCGACAAAAAGATTAAGTTTCAATTTAGCCCGATTTAGTATAAAAGAGTATTTTTCAGTTTTTTAAACTGTAATTCTTGTTGTTATTTCTTTGTATTATCTTTTATAGCATAAAATTGTCAATAAACTGTTTAATGCCATCCATTTTGTAATACAATTCACAATTAGACTGTACGTCTAAAATAACTACACATGCTTTTTATGACGTTCCTCGTTTCGAATGACGTGGGAACAGGAGCTGCATTATTCATTTCATTTTCGTCGTCGGAATCTGCATCGATGATATTTTTTGAGCTTTGAACTAACTCCAAAATGTCTTTGTCTGCCATAGTTAGGCTGTACACTCATTAGCATTCTCTACTGCAACGAATCCTTCCGATGATGCAGTGGGACAATTCTGTCCGGCTGGTGTTTTCCGTATTTTGTTCATTCTCAGAAAGAGAAATCTCTGTGTTAAGCGATTTTCGTTTCGTGCTAAGAGGAAAAAATGCTTGAAGTTTACCGGGACCGTTATATTATTTTGTGGTAGCCGATATTTGGTCTTAAGCGTTTTTGCGTTAAACTTATTTCACAGTTCTGCAAGCCAATAGCGCCAGCGCATCAACCCACGACTTGAAGAAGAACCCCTTCAGCTATTCGCGACCATGATCCCATGGCTGTCACAGGCCCCATATATTTCAAAAATTAAGAACCATGCTACAAGAGGGATGAATTAAGGTGAATCCGGTAAAAAATTTCTTTTATTTGTACCTAAAAATATCCGACTACATACATATTTTCTTCAAAAAAATGGAGATATAGGGATTTTTTTGGTTGTTTTTAGATTTGTTTAGTACATTTTAAGAAAAAAAATGCTATAATTTAGAAGAGAAAGGGAAATTATTATTACTAAAATTGGAAAAAATGGGTAAAAATTGACAAAAAATAACATAAACGTGGCCTATTCTGTACCAAAAGTTTATGAACAAATTTTCAGTTTTTCAATTCTGATATGTTGCTATACGTTATTCATCTTTGAAATGATCTCCTGGATAAGAGATATTTAAATTTTTACAAAAACTAGAGCACTTTACCTTTATTATTACATGAAATTGCTTAAAAATCAGTGATTATATTTACATAAAGGACTATATATTTTGTAATAGAGCAGTGATTAATTAATCTGAAGATTAAAGCAGTTCTACTATTATAGAAAATATACACAAAATATTTCAGTTCAATATTTCCAAAACTTTTTGAGCAATCCCCGTTCCTGTTTGAGCATTCTAAAAAAAAAAAAACACATTTCGAGTAAAACGCGTTTTAAAGTATGACATCTTGCTTAAAGGAATGGCATCTGTTTTAACTAAAACATTTGTAGTTTTTGTCCCAGTGAACGGAAAATAACATAAACTTGGTATTTTTATAAGGCCTATAAAATAAAATCATAAGAAAAATTGTCAATTTTTGGCAAATTTCACAATTTTAGGGTACTCAGATACCTTAACACGTGACGCGATATACAAGTTTTTGATATTTTTTCTATAGTTCCAGCTGAGGCTACATACCTGGATAATAAAGCCAAGGTCATGATCTATAACATACTCTGCAGTTTACGTCTGTCCATATCGAACAATGAAGATTTTTGTTAAATCGTTATTTTTTCAAAAAATGATCGCGCTAAGCCCAATATACCGCAAAAAGATTAAATTAAGCTGACAACAAAATAAGAAATATAATAAATTATATTTTAAAAAAACTAAAAAAAAAAACCGCTTTTGTACTGAATCGAACTAAAAAGTAAAAAAATAATTCTTAATATAAGAACAAAATGGCTAACGAGAAAATTTATGTCATTGTGGTAAAAGCGTGGGGAGCTTTGTACTACATTTTTACACTAATTGAGCTTTTCGGAATAGAAGTTAGAATTTATAACAATTGATACATTTATAGAACACCCCACGCTTTTACCCCAATGACATAAATTTTCTCGTTAGCCATTTTGTTCTTATATTAATAATTATTTTTTTACTTTTTAGTTCGATTCAGTATAAAAGCGTGTATTTTAGTTTTTTTTTAAACTATAATTTATTTTTTATTTTTTAGTTCGAACTACAATGAAAGCATCTTTTTTAGCTATTTAAACTATCATTTATTCATTGTAGACTTTATCCTTGAGTTTGATATTTGAAGACGGAATTACGTGGCTGTGGAATTAGTCTTGCTCTTTAATGGATATTAATTAACGGGTCTGAAGTGTATTTATTTTCTCCGTTTACGGGGCCTCGGATGAGTCCCGTTTCGTTATATTAGATTCCGTCTCTATAGAACAGGTCAAACAAATAAAAGTGTGTTAAGAAGAAAAAGTTCAAATTAAAAAAATTTTTAATGTACCATGTTTTTACAACGGACTAAAAATTATAAAATTCCTCCTTTTCGTTTTTTTATTTTTTCACATTTTTATGCATTTTCATCCACTTCTGAGCTATGGTCCAAATTTCAAGTCTCTAGCTCCTCGGAAAGTCACACAGTTTAAAATCAATTACAAAATTCCACCCGGGCAGACATTAAAAGAAGACGAGTTAATAAAAACAGGGTAATATTAAGTGTCAATCGTTTTTTCACATTTTAAACGTATTCCTGTAATGTTAATTCATATCATTACTTCTAAACGTATTGCTTTATAAAAATAAAAAATATTTAGCAATTGGAACATAAATTATTTTTTTTCACATGCGCGAGCCTTTTTTTTTTTTATTTTCATTTACAGAAAAATGTTTATATTATTGAAAGAAATTGCTAACACACACCCACCCTCCACTTTCTCAGATACAGAACACTTTTTTGTCTGTTTTATTTTTGCTAACCGCAAGTGTATTTTATACTTGCATATATTTAATTAGCTTTAAATTAAAAACACTCGCCTTAGGGTTACACCTTATTCTTTTAGAAGCTAAATCTAAAATTAGTCGCCAAATCTGGTAATTATGTTTGAATTTAGTCGCCAAATCTGAAAATGGTATACGGAATCGGTCGCCAAATTTAAAAATGGAAAATGCAATAAGTCGCCAAATCTGGAAGTGTAATATGGAATTGTCGCCAAATCTGATTATTCTTATTCCTGACGATCCTGAAAAGGACAATGAAACAAAATTATGAAATTATTGTATTGTCATCGGTCCTTGACAAGTGTGCAAAATTTCGAATTTATCTGACTTTTTAAAGTGAGTAAAAATCGAGTTCCAAGATTCCGTTACATGCAAGTGAAACTTATAAAAGCGTGTTAAAAAAAATTAAGTCAATTCCTGCTTAGATCAACAAAGAAAATTTTTATTTTAGTTACTTTTTATTAAATAGTTACAACTCTTATGAACATGTATATACATATGACAGAATTACAATATTAAATGACAAAATAGAAAGCGATGTTGCATTTTTTGTTTTTGTTTACTATTTATTCATCAATTAAATTTAATTATTCTAATAAAATAGTATAGTAATTTAAAAACTAAGAAAGCACCCTTGTTTAGTTAATCGAACTTAGTTGTATCCTTTAGTCGCCAAACCTGGAAATGGGATCTGAATTGAGTCGCCAGATGCGGAATGGGATCTGAAAAGGGGAAATAGTTAATCCTGCAGATCCTGATCAAGACAATGGAACAAAACTATGAAATTATTGTATTGTTGCCGATCCTGGACAGGTGAGCAAAATTTCGAATTAATCTGACCTTTTAAAGTGGGTGAAAATTGAGTTCAAAGATTCTGTTACATACAAGTGAAGCTTATAAAAGGGTGTTAAAAAGGAAATCATATTCTCAGAATTCAGGCCATCCCAAGTGGGATTCGAACCCACGACCTTTGGACTATATATAGAAATACGATATATATAAAGAATAGAAAATATATATAAAGAATAGAATACTGTATATATTTGGACTATATATATAAAGAATCATATAGAAAGTCCAACGCGCAAACCAGGGACACAACAAACGAATTTCCCTTCTATATATGTTATTGGACTTATTTTAGAGAGTGTGCTACTATTTATTCATTTTTTAATTTAATGAATGAATTAATATTTGAAAAAACCATATTAACATCGAGCGTCATCCACTACAAGTTTTAAAAATGTATTTGGACTTTGGAATGGATGAATAGAAAGTATTTTATTAGCGATTGCAAATTTGAACAAGATATATAAATAAATAAATGTAGGGAGAGGAGGAGAATGAGCTAATAGTAGAGGTATTGAAAAAAGGAAAAGGTAAAGTTTTTCTGGATTTTGGTTGACCCGATTCTGTCAGTCATAAAACCGAGATGTTTGTGGTTAGCCTTGTCAAAACTTGAACGGTTTGTGGTAAAAAAACTTTTCAAAAACTCGTAATCATGAACTTAACAAAGAGGATGTCATCAGCGAAAAAACAACAAAAGAAAGGTAAACCTTTTGCTCCTTTATAGAGTAACACACAATGCAAGATTACTTATACAGCAATCATAGAAAATAGTTATTTCTTTGAATGTAATTTATAAATGTTTAACTTTTTAAGTACGAGTACGCATTTTTTCAAAAAAGTTTTATTTTCGATTACGAAAAATAAGCACATAAAGGAAGAGTCTACTAAAGATATTTTTTCATTTTAAGGCGATATGGTACCCTAAAAATCATTAAACTGTTGAAAAAATTTTTATTGGCTTATTTCATACCCCCGAATCTTTACAAATATGCCTGCAAAATTTCAAAGCTTTACCTGCATTTTTCATTAAGTAATGGAGCAATGTTTGATGCTAAACAGCAACTACCATGCCTACATTTCAGATTATCTGCTAGAAAAGAGCCTGATAAAAAATGAATTAATTATTTTTCTAAAGCGCATCAATGAGATTAACATTATTTATGCAGTAATAAATCATTTTAAGAAAGAATTGTGCAATTCATGCGAAAATTCTAGTTTGTGAATTATTTACTGGAAGATCAAATGGATTTGGTTAAGATTTAAAAGTTGTGCGTGCTTTTTATGATATTATTGTGAATGAAATTAAAACTTCAAAACGAATTCTCCCAAAGCACAAATACTAAATCTCCTTTTGATAACTCAGGTAATTAAAAATCTAATTTGCAAGAATAGAAAAACTCTCTCATTTTTATATATTTGTTTTTGGTGATATATATATATCCCATGTGCGCGACATTCAACACTTTTATTATTAAAATATTTTAAGATATTTATTTAAGCAAATGCACATACACAGATCTTACATTTTGATGTATTTTACCTATAAATTGCTATTTGATTTTGCTTTTATTCGTGTACAATATTTAACATGCGAAGGCTTTTAAATTCCTGAAAAGAAAAAATAAAGGCATAAACATCTTTTGTACATGTTGTGCATTATCTCTGAGCATGGAATTAGCTCTGAAGTGTGTGTATTTATTTTTTTTAATAATTATTAAGATAAAGTTTTATGAAATATTGATCTTTCATTCATTTTTTTTTCTATACATTCATTATGGCAGCATACTGTTTAATTGTTCTACATTTGTGCAATTTTTTTATGGGAAGTAGTTTTAAAAAAGCTGATTAACATTTCATAAAAGTTTCAGACTATTCTATGAATATTATATCGTGCTATTCATGGAATGAAAACTTCAAACTCATATTTCTCCATGTTGAATTTTTGTACATATACTGTTATTAAAAACCCTAAGGCTTTTTTGATAATTGAAGTATGGATTTGAAATTTTTTATGCATGTTCTGAAATGTATGTTTTGTAAAACTGTGCATGGAATTAGCTCTAACATGTTTAGTACTTTTTCTAAAAAATTTCAAAATCAAAATTAATGTTTTTTTGGGAATTTTCGGAAGTTTAACTATAAAAAAATTAATAAAAAATTAAAGAGCAGCAGCAGAAAAAAGCCATGCACAGTTTTTGGCAGTATATTATAAGGTACTTGGAAAAAATAATTTTGAAAGAAAAGAGATATTTAAAAAAGCTTTAGGGATTTAAAAAATGCTTAAAAAAGCTAAAAAAATTTAAATTTTACAAACATTTTGCAACAAATTAAAAATTTTTCGTATGGAATTATTATTAAATATCAACCTTTATGAAATACAAATAAAACCAAATATCAAATATTAAAAATAAAAAAAATTGTGAAGATGGTACTATATCGCCTTAAATTGAATTAGAGATAAGTGTAATACCAACAAAGATAAGTTAAACTACTAAGAAGTCTAATTAATGCGAGATATTGATCACTGTTAATTCCTGGTTAGATTTCATTGTTTATTAAAATGTCATCCAGTCGGCTCAAGTGGCTAACAGGTAGCGACACCCCCCCCCCTTCGTAAGCCTACGGTTGCGGGTTCGACCCTGGATGGAGTCAATAGATTTTCTGGATGCTAAAATCGTATGCATGCCTATCGTGATTATGTGGCATGTAAAAGATTCCTTGAGTATCAATTTGGCTCTGGTGCTTTCGGCAAAATTAAATAACGGCATTATTTAGCATCCAACGAGAGATAAAAATTCAAGTGTCACATTTGGAAGTGCATAGTGCCTCCAATGAAATGGCTTTCACTCTTGGGGATTTGCCGTCTTAAGTGTCTGCAAAAGCTTTGTTTCAAAAATGCAGCCCATTGGGGAAAAATTCCATGTCAACTTTCAATAAATATTGTAATTTTGAACCTCAGTCAAGTAACGAGGACGACACCCGAGCTGGTACCTCCCTTCCCAAGCTTTTTCATTACGCGAACGTGAAGACTTGGAACCACAGCAGATTTTATCGCTTATCAGTTCCCCTCTGCCGCCCATCCTGTATAGTGGTTAGTGACGCTGACAGCGGTGCCGTAGGGCCTGGGTTCGAACCCCGGAGATGGCATGGATGTTTGTGTTGTAATTCTTCCCCTTCCTTCCTTTGTGATGTAAGCCCCCGTGTGATACTTTGTGGTGCATGGGGCTTATAAATGTTCTAAATTTTATAAAAAAAAATCAGTTCCCTTTATACGACAGGCCTTCGATGATGTCAGGACTCAAATGCATGACCTGATAGAAGCAACGTCCTCCACGAGTTGGCATGGTAAAGAAGTTTGCTGAGTGAAATGCCATTTTGGTAGTCATCTTCATCACTTGACCGAAGAAAACAAAACTCACGAGAGAGGGAGTTTTATATCAATGTCTCCCCATAAGGCAACACGAGACCTATTGGCAACGGGACTAATAATTCTGAGCCTCGGTAAAATGATGAGTACGATACCTGAGCTGTCACCCCTATCAAAGCAACCCCACTGCGTCAACGGAAAGACTTTGATCTCCACACTTTAATATGCATCAGCCCTCTTTACATGGTAGATCTTCAGCGGCACTAGGACTCTAACCGTGTGTCAAATACCCCGGATACGAGTTCAAGACCGTGATCAATAGCAGTGGTGTAACGGAGAACATTAAGTTCCCCTGAAAAGTCAGGCTTTGGGCCCCAAGCCAGATCTTACAGAGAATTGCAATACCATAGCATCAGGCTTTGTGCCCCCCCCCAAGAGTCCTGGGCCCCCCAGCGATGTGGGGGTTGTGGGGGTGTACATTACGCTGCTGACCAATAGGCTGCCACGGCTTACGTGTTGTTTCACAGGGTGTTAATAAACAATGTCATCTTTGATGGAATGTTCTCTAAGTCTGTGACTGAGAACCCTCCAGGTACTAAGAGATTTTACCATGCAAGTTAACTGTGACATCTCTAATCTTTAAAAATGCGCTTCAGTATTAAACCAAAGACGAAAGCCGGTAAACACACCCTAAATTTTAAAGCCTTTATTTTCCGACCTATAAGAGCATTATCAAAGCGGAGGTCGTAATGTTAATCTTTTGAACTGTTCCCGCACGCATTGTTGCGAAGTCTGAGTTGCATAGTTAGCAATGACCTTGCCTGAACAAGTAGTACAATCCTTACCCAAAACTTATCTGTACGACGGTAGTTGTAAACAGGATGCGAAGTGAAAAGATGCAAAGACATTCTAAAGATTAAAGAATTCAGATTATGTGGAAAACTTTTTTGTATTTGTGAAGTGCAGATTAAAAATACAAGTTTAACGGTTTGTGTGAGCTATGATAATTTAGTTGTAACGTTTGTTTTGCTTTTTGAAGGCACTTACTTTCATGATGATGCAATTGTAGTGTACTAAAGAGATGCTGTGTTTGTAGCACTGTTTCTATATACTGAATTATTAAAACAAAAATCCGCAATTTCTTATTCTTTAACTACGTTTTTTTCTTTCATATTAATCCTCTGAAATCTTTGCTGACATAAACTACACTGATCTGGCAGAATTCAACGCATTTTTGAGAATTTTTCAAAAGTTACTAAGCAGGTAAAAATAATAAAACCGGTTTTTTTCTTAACTATACGATCGAATCCAATATCTTATTTTATGGAAATTGAGATAACTGGATAAGACAGCTACTTGAAATACTACTCTGTGCGGTTTCAGTTTTACTCGTGTTTATGAAGGCTTAGAATTATTTTTGAAACTTTTTCCATACAATGTCAAAATGGTTACGTCTGGTTGATGGATTACAACGGAGGGCAATTATGAAATTGTTCATAGGTCAATCCCCCAAGCCGTTGGCTCGGTGGCACTCCAAATGCGGTTTCCAGGTTGTGGAACCAGTCCGGAGAAACCAGGCAATATCCTGAAGATCAGTTAATGGACACCCAAATGCCACCACAACCCAGTATTACCGCTACTTGCTTTTAACTGCAAGGTTCAAAAGGGGGATGACAACTGCTCAACTCGTAAATGAGTTCTTAACTGTTTCTGGCACCTTAGTTTTGAGGTATATTGTTTATCGAAGTTTTAATGGAGGCAGGGTTTTTTATGACAAGATACCATTGGTCTTCATTTCCTTCACTACTTGTCAAAGGTGGGCTCTCCTGACATGGTACAGATAACATCACCCTTGGTCAAGGGAGAAGTGGGTTTTTGTTCTCTTCTTTGACCAACCGAGATTCATTCTATACATTGATTATAGACGTGTTCACATATGGAGAGAACCAGGGTTTCTGTACCATCCCTTCAACCTCATGCAAGTGGACCCCTATGGAGGTGAAGGTGTTATGATCTGGGCCGGTGCAGGGACATTTTAAGGACCAAGACCTCACACTCGGGGGAAGGAGGACTTTATCTCGTTCTCTACTCGACCTCAAGAAGATCATCTGAATAATTTTAATCATTAAATATTATTTCCAGACATTCTCCAAAAACGGTCCAGCACCTTGTGAGGATTTTCCAAGCTCCAGATGCGCGCATTATGAGTGTTCACATCTCCACTGAGGTGAAACGTTAATTCATCTCCGAATGCGACATAATCCATAAAATTTTCATTAGCATGCATCAACATGTCGTTTGTGGATTTGGCGCGTAAATCATAGTCTGAGGTTTTAGAGCTTCTAGCAACTGCAGACGATAAAGACGTAGTCCTAAGCGTTTGCGTTAAAACTTTCCGAACAGTCGACACTGACATTGCTAATTCACGACTTCGCGCCGAACTGATTTCTTTGGGCTACACAAGTAAGAGTCTTTCACTCAAGGAACACTCTCGTCGCTAAGCCTTGGTCGTCCCGTAATTTTCTCCTTTTTTCTCCTTTAGACAGCCAGTTGCTTCAAACTGATGATACCATCTATGAATGTTATTTTTTGTTTGGAGATTGACGGAAAGCTCATTGCACAGTAATAGAAGATTCTGTCTTTGCAAACTGGAGAACACAAAACACTTTCTGTTCACTAGTCATTTTTCTACAAGCGCGTTGATTAGCGAGAAAAATTAGCATTCGTTTTGTGTGCACGCGCACACATGCCAGCTAACAAAACTGTTTTGGTTGCTCTATCTCTCGATGTAAGTCATACTAATATATTATATATAATAAATACTATAAAGCGTTAAAACTCCGATATTCTTTTAGAAGCACCCAGCATATGGCGACGCACCCTATCAGTAGCGCACACAGGATTTCAAGGGGGGGGGGGTTTCAAGGTCGAAAGTCTACTGTTCTCATACCCTGCTTCAAGACGCTGCCCAACATATTCTTTTAATTTTGTCGATTTTCGGGAACAAAAAACAGTAAAAAATTAATTCATAAATGAAGAATTAGCGTTAATTAATAACATTAACTATTAAAAACAAATACTTAATTAATTTTTACCTACTATATACATAGAATTATAATCAATCGAAAAAAAATCAAGGGCTTTTTTTGGGGGGGGGAGGGTCCGGACCCCCAGGGCTCCCCCCTTGTGTGTGCCACTGCACCCTACATATACATTCCGACACGGCGTTATGAATTATCTTTCATGCATACTCTCCTTATTATACCTTCACTCAAATATAAGTGAGCGAGCGAGAGAATATTAACGTCGCACTGATTAGCAACACGAGGGCTTTTGGCGACGGTCCGCGTAATTTTGAACCATGGTCAAGTGACGCGGACGACACCTGAGCTGGCACCCCTCTCCTAACTACCACACCACACCAACGGGAGGACATTTGAGCTCTCAACAGATTTAACGTGCATCGCTCCCCTACACGGCGGATCTTCAGTGGTACTAGGATCGAACCCATGACATGCTAGCCATGATCCGATGCCTAGACCACTCGGCCACCGCGGCCACTCACTCAAATATAAAGAGCTCAAGTAGCAGATCGACATGAAGAATCAGACTGCGGCTTAAACGAGGGTAAAGAACTTAGTAAACATAGAATAACATCTCGCTCGGTAGCCTTGTTTATTATTTTAAAAATTTGGAAGTAAACGACTGTTTGTGTAGCAGGGAAGAAGAATGCAAAAAATAGTCGAAGGGAAAAAACACCAGGTCTTTTCTCAAACCAGATTTTTCTGGGATGAGGATGTGACGTAAAATCAAAGTGGGGACTTCGCAACAGTAGCGAAAACTTTGTTAACAGTTTTGTATGCAACTGTTGCAATTTTTTTTTTAAATTTTGAAATATGAATATACTTCTTCTTCTGGAATGCTAAACAGTTCTAAATTGGTGTATTTTTTTTATAACAAATTTAAAGATAAATTGAAATATATTTTTGATTTCACTTTAGTGTAGAAAAATCTTATTTTAGTAATAGCGTAATTAATTCTGTTTTGCATCAAACAATTTTGTGTATATATGTTACTGTTAAAGTATATAATTTAATCTTTTCATACAATAGAATATTTTTACTACTCCTAATTACATCAAACAGTAGGCTGCTTAGTGTTACTAGCAAAAGCACGCTGCTTAAAAGATATATTAGCACCCAATACTATTTTGTGCATTGCAAGTCATCTACTGACAATCAGATTAATCTAAATTTTTAGATTTTTCACTTTTTCAAATGGACATAGTTTTTTCAATGAGACTCATTTGTATTAATATAACTACAAATATTTTTTTTTATCTGAAACAGAAAGTCCGTGATTAAATATTCCTTGGCAAGTAGGTGAAAATAGTCTAAATAAAATTGGAATATAAAAAGATATTGTCATTAATAATTTTAAAAAAATGCTTTTATATAGAGAAGTATTACTTTCCAGAGCCGAATCCCAGGACAACTAATTCTATATTCAAAAATACCTTAAGCAAAATCACGTATTGTTCTAAAAATATATAAATCTGTATCTTGGATTCTTCATAAAATATTCGAAATCGCTGCACAAATTGTTTACATTTGGCTTAGTTTGTGTTTTCTTTCAATGATTCAATCGTTTGATAAGAGTTGTTGAGATGAATGCTGTAATGCTGAACTTCAATTAAGTGCCCCTCGTTAATTTAGTTGGTAGAATAGCATATTGAAATAGCCTAGTGGTAAGGAGAGAGTGAGTGAGTGAATTTTAACGTCACCCTGTTCAGCTACACGAGGATTTTGGCAACGGACCTCGTCATTTTGAGCCCTGGTCAAGTGACGAGGACGACACCTGAGCCGGTAAATCCTCTCCTAACTACCACGCCACACCAACGGGCTCTCGACAGATTTAACTTGCATCGCTCCCTACACGGCGGGTCTTCAGTGGTACTGGGCATGACATGACGGTCACGATCGGATACCTTGACCACTTGGCTACCGCGGGCATGGTGAGCGGGGTTGAGTAGCGTTGTTGAGTCACGAATTCCATATCTTATACTGTTAAAGGCCGACCGAGAAGATGCAGGTTTAAATCTATTGTTGATGGCGTTTTATCTGTGGGCATCTGGACTGTAACACAGTCCTCAATCCATATCGTGACAGTCTTTGATGTTGGAGACGACGTTTGGTGGAATTTCACAGTCTGCGGAGAGCATGAAGACGATTGGCTGTTGCGAGGGATCCGGGGGCGTGGCTTAGAGTGACTCCTTGACTTGATATTCACGGTATATTTTTGACCTGGTTTAGAGCTGAGACACTGCTCTCTGATGGGTCGATGTCGGGAGAGGATAAAGACTCATATTGGCTGCCCACTTAAATCTGTCGAGGCTCAAACGTCCTTCCGTTGACGTGATGAGGATGATGATGTGGAGGATGAGGTTGGCGTGATGGTTCAAAATTGGGCGGTCCGTCACCAATAGTCTCCGTGTTGCTTCAGAGAGCGACGTTAATAAACATTCACTCACTCAAGTCCCATATTTCCAATAAAAAACCCATTGCGTTTTAGGACTCGGATCTAATGCAAGTTGAAACTGTTGGGCTCAAAGGCTGTGGAGTGGGAGAAGCATTGTAGAGTGGAGAAGTTCGGAGAATGGGTTCCAGCTCAGGTGTCGTCATCATGACTTGACCATGGTCTTAATGTATCCGACTACCCTAAAATTGTAATTTTTGCCACAAAATTGACAATTTTTTTTTATGATTTTATTTAAAAGACCATCTTATTAGCTTTATAAAAATACTAAGTGTATTATTTTCCGTTCACTGGAACAAAAACTACAAGTGTTTGAGTAAAAGCAGATGCCATTACTCTTTAAGGAAGACAATATGTCATACTTTAAAACGCGTTTTACCCGAAATGTGTTTTTTTCGAAAATGTTCAAACGGGGCCAGCGATTGCTCAAAAAGTTTTGAAAATAATGAACTGAAATTTTTTGTGTATGTTTTGTATAATAGTAGAAGTGTTTTTAACCTTCAGATTTATCAATCACTGTTTTATTACAATATTTACAGTACCTTATGTGAATATAATGCCTGTTTTTTTTAAGCAATTTCATATAATAGGTAAGATAAAATGCTCTAGTTTTTGTAAAAATTAAAAATATCTCTTATCTTGAAGGTGATTTCAAAAATGAATAACATAGCAATACATCAGAATTGAAAACTCGAATATTTGTTCATAAGCCTTTGGTACAGAATGGGCCACGTGTATATTATTTTTTTGTAATTTTGAGCAATTTTCCCCCCACATTTTAGTAATAATAATTTCTTTTTCTCTTCCTAATTTTAGCAAATAAAATCTTCCTGCCCGACTGAATGGTATGACTTTGCACTTTCAACAGAGCTGCTCTATGAGGTCCAAAAGAAAGAAACATATAGACAAATCCTAAGGATCCTTTCTTTGGAGACTTTGGATTCCTTATACCCTGAAGATGAATGGCTATACGTTTACACAGATGGTTCCAAGTTGAAAGATTACAGTAATGCAGGTGCTGGAGTCTGCTGCAACCTATTCTCCTTCTATACACCAATAGGAATTCACAGCACTGCTTTTGATGCCGAGATTACAGCCATACGTATTGCTCTATCTCAACTTCTTTGCCACACAGATCGTGTTTCAAAAGTATTTATTTTGTGTGATTCAAGGGCGGCCCTCCAAGCAATATCTTCCATCGAGGCACCTTTGTCAAAGGATATTCTCAAATGTCAACTGTTAATTGGTGATTTACTTCAATGCCATGTAGACATTGCCATGCAATGGATTCCGGCGCACTGTGGCATTGATGGGAATGAAAATACCGATTGCTTGGCGAAGAAGGGGACAGAAATCTTACAAACCTCTAACAATACACTTCTGGTCTATATTCAACCAAAAGAATAAACAAACGGTGGGGTTTAGCAAACTCCCTCATATTCCAAAATGGCCACGAAATAGAGCTGTGGCCGATTTTCGAATCGCCACTGGCCACGATTGCCTATCCAAGCATCTAAACATGATAGGCATTGCCCAGAGTCCACTTTGTAAACTGTGCGACTCCAATGAAGAAATGGACGCCATTCATTTGGCACGCTGCCGTGTATTCAGCTCTGGATACATGTGGAGCAAATATTGAGAGGCGAGGCACAAAATGTGTGATTTATATGCTGGGAACTTATGTTTCTTTTCTTATTTTTTCTTTCATTATTTTTTGTGTTGTCATTTGTTTGTTTTTTATCAATTTTCTCTGCTTCTCATTTTGTTTGCAGTTGTCTGGTAATTCGCCTTTGGAAATAAAAAAAAAATCCTAGTTTTAGCATATTTTTCTCAAAATGCAAATCTAAAAATCCTCAAAAATTCCCATATCTCCATTTTTTTTAAAAAAAAGTTGTCGCAAGTAGTCGGATACCTTAAAATTACGAAATCCGTCGTAGTATCCCTCATGTTGCTTCAGATTGTGACGTTAATAAACCATCAATTAATCTAAAAAAAATCATCGCGTTGCAGGGGCCTGATACAGGTTAAATTTATCATGGCTTAATGTCCTCATATTGTTAGAGGGTGAAGGAGATAAGGCGATCACTCAGATAACCGATTTCAATTCACCGGGGCTTAAACTTACTAGGCGATTGGTTTTATTCAGCGGACGTTTGAGTCGGGCAAAATTGTGATTTTCGTATTATAGCGAATTTTTATTTTGGGACTTCGAAGAAAATAAATGAATAAAATAAAAGCCTATTTCCTTAAGCTTATCTTACACTGTTGATAGCGCCAGTTATTTAATTTTAAGGTAATAAAAAAAGTGTCCCTAAGAATACTTCTATGAATAATTAAAAACAAATCAAAATAAATAAACATCTACTTAAAATAAATCTCTACTTAACTGAGGTATTATAATTATATATATATTTCTAATAAATCTTTAATTTTTAAGCTCAAAGCTCACACAATTGAATTTTGAAGACATGTTCTGCTTCTCAATCAGCCAATCTCTTCTGAGATCTATTTAAAGAATCTCGATGTCTACTGTTACATTGTAATATCCCTGCTGTAAGTGAATGAGTTTACACACGTTGCACTCCAAAGAAACCCGAGGGCTATTAGGGACGAGCCTCGTAATTTTGAACCTCGGTCAAGTGACGAGGACGAGAGCCGAGCTGGCATCCCCTTTCCTAAGTACCATACCACACCACGGGAGAACATTGAGCCACGACAGATTTAGCATGCAATGGCTCCCTCTACTCGGGGGGGGGGGGGAGGTTTCAATCGCAGAAGGATTCGATTCCCGAACACTTCGGCTACGAATTAGTAAACATAACCGCTGGACAACAGCAACCACATTTACTTAGGAGAATCGTAATCAATGCAATCTGGCGGAAACACAATTTGTTGCTATACTCACGAAGTAAGTTTTATCATCTAGTTTTATTGCATTGATTTTAACTCTATGCTAGTAATTAATAGTAGGCTAAAATTTTATCGTTATATATTAACAGTATTGTTTTTTATTTGTAATATTTAAATTTCTCTAAATATTCCTTCCTTTCCCTATGCCAGAGTATTGGCAAATTACAGATGAAGGTTGGCTAGCCTCAAAACTTTGTTTAAACCTGCAATCTTGGTTCCTAAGACCAGGAGTTTGCTATTGTACTACTGTGGCTAATATTTCTTACTATCTTGGCTAATTATACTTAGGGTTTTTAACTATTTGTATACATAAATGTATATGAAATAGACGTGACTGTTGAAAAGTATTTCTTTATATGATTACGATTTTTTATGATTGATGTTACATATTCAATGTTATTGAGGAGGCAGTCTTTAGGTTTGTTATTCTTGTTTATTGTACACTGAACATGTAGACACACAGATAGACGGAATCACAAAGAAACATACAAACACAACAAAAATACACAACCACAAACCTAGCTGCAGCCGGCTACATGTTGAAGACAGACAAAAAAGAAGAGACGATCTCCAGGAATCTCGGTGTATATATAGTCGGCTCAAATCACATGATATGAGTGGGTGGATAGATGTTGTTCAAAATATTCTCGTTAGGTGGCTAGAAAGTTCATCAATCAAACGTGGGTCCTGAAGGGATGGACCATAGGTAATTAAAAGATATTTAAAAGGATTATATTACTGGGATTATTACACATATATATATATTTGATCATCCGTCTTACAAATGTAATGTTTTGAGTTTTTAATTCAAATTTGAATTGACATTCGAAAATTTTAACGTAAAATTTATTTTAGCGCGTACTTTTTGGGGGCTCAAACTGTTTGGTGTATGTTGGAGTGGCAAAGCAAAATGGCAGGATTATCAAAAATAAACTTTATTTGCAACACAACGAATAGATAAGTTCGAATATATATATATATATATATATTCCCTTCGTCAGAGTGGAATTCTGGGAAGATAGAAGAAATGCCCCCCCCAGAAGACATTTCTTCTGACCAATGAGATTCAATAAGAGGCTCTAACTGCCAATAAGACGTAAGAGGATCAAGGATCCGATACTATGCGTACGGATCATCTGATATAATGATTAAGGATCCGATATTATGAAAGTACACCACAACTGTTTCCGTACAAAAACTTTGCAACTTTTTAAAATTTAATTTTATATAATGGTTCTGAAGGCAATGCAATGTCTTCCATCGATCTCTTGTTGTCTATTAAAAGGGGGAGAATGAGGAAATGGACATTAAAATGAATAAATAAATAAATAAAAATATTAAAATAAACTTTAAGAAACTGTTAATTTTTTTTTAACTCCCAAGGCAATAACTTTGACACTAGATTTCAAAAGTAACCAAACAAGATACGAAAAAAAAGGACATTCAAATGCCAGTATTCTTGTTTAACCACGGACACATACAAAAAGAAAAAGATTTTCTGTTCTTCAATTGCAGCATTTTATGCATCAGCACACGCCCATGTTACCAGATCTCAATAAGAAAAAAGGTAAACTTGTTTCAGAAAAAAGATAAAATGGTTGCAAAGCGAAGAAACTCTATTTTAGAACTTCCAGAATCAAACTATCGCTCTGCGATCTGTTTTTCTATTACAAGCTCCGCCATAAATCCTTTCGAACACGGCACAGCACGACGGAAGCCGACCAGACAGGCCCGCAGACAACGCATCTCCAATGGTGAAGTAGAAGTTTCTTCTCCAGCGTTAAAGAACAACCTGGGAGTTAAAGGAGGAAAAAAATGCATTTTTTTATTTTTACTATAATATAATAAATTATAAGTTTTTAATTATGTGTGTAATCAAATTAATTTAAAAACAAAAAATCGATTTTAACTTGATTAACTACGTTCAGAACCATGATTTGAAAAAAACATAAATGGATAATTTTTTTTATATTTAGTTTGAGTTGAATTAAAATGTTCATATAAAATTGCTTTAAGGATATTATGTCAAGAAAAATCGTTTAAATTTAATTTTTTGGCAAGAAATGAACTTTAAATTACCTATATTCAAAACATTTCCCTTTTTATGAAAAATGCTTCTATAATAATAATAGTTAGTTTATATATAGCTAAGATTTCAGTATAGAGAGTGAACAAGGGTCTTTAAAATATATAATGTAGAAGTAGATTTATTCCTATTTTAATACATCACAAAGTAAATAAATTTTAATAAAAAAAACACTGTTATTATTTTAATGGATCGTAACTTTGAAAAGAACGGGAATTTTTCAAAAATCCTAGGTCAGCCCCTATACATAGGCATATTATTATTACAGAAGCATTTTTCAGAATATATATATATATATATAAATTATAATTTTTTTTAAAAAAACTAAAAAACACACTTTTATAATGAATTGAACTAAAAAGTAAAAAAAAAAAAAACGAAAAAAAAAAACGAGCCTTACAGTAGTTGTATACGATGTGAAACATCTGACATGTTATCGTGGTAAATTCGCAATAACAACTTAAATCCTGAAAAAAAATGAATCGAGTATGATTGGAAATAATTTTCTATGGAATAATTATATCTTTAATGAAAATTTTATTTAATTAACACAAGGAGTAATGCAATTTTTTATCAAAAATATTTATTCTTGTTCAATTTTGGGAAGAGTGGTAATGATGATTTATGATAACTAAAATATGACAGATATACTTGTGTTTTCAAAGTATTTAAAAACCGTTGTGAAAAATAGCGTCAATAACAGTACCACTGTTAGTTGTCGAAACATTTCGATTTGTGTTCATTTCGAGCTTGAGTTTATCATTCAAAAAAGCTTTGAGTGACTCGGCTTCTAGCAAACTGAAGTTAACTTTAAAATCACCACTCAAAATCATGGGAAGCGAGTGATAGTTTTTTTTTTTTTTTTTTTTAAAGAGTAGAACCACCTTTGGTATATGGTAAAAGTAAAAAATGCAGGAAATCTTTAATTTTTTGAACCGTTTGATTCGGAGAAATGTATACGACCACCGAAATCACTGTTTGTCCATTTTCAAATAAGCATTTTGCCGCACATATGTCCTCAATATCTTGACTAACAATACCCAATCCACTTGTTTGACGATAAGTATTATCCATATGTCGAGCTACAACATGCGAGTTGTTCTGTTTACGATAGATCGCACCACCAGCTGCTCTGTGGCCCGGTCGTTTAAATTGTACGCAGCAATCGAAATCAGGTATCGAAACATGTTCGTCATTGTCTAACCACGTCTCTGCCTAAAGGACTTAACTTCTTCTTTGATCCTAAAGTGAGAAAACAAAAACAAAGATCCCACGGCCTAGACCGCAGGGGATGGGGGTGGAGCCCCTCCCGAATGAAGGAGAAAAACAGAACTTCACTGAATAGCGCGCGTTTCCCCAACTTCCTGTTACGCATTTCCGTCCCTTTTCACGAAATCACTCCCAAAAATCTCCAGCAATCGAGAGGAAAGATGTTACACATCAAAAATAATTCTTAATGTAAGAATAAAATGATTAAAGAGAAAATTAATGTCATTGGGTAAAAGCGTGGGGTATTCTATATTAATTGCTGTGATTTCTTACTAGTTCTATTCCGAAATGCTGAGTTACTGTAAAAATGTAGTACAAAGCACCCCACGCTTTTACCCCAATGACATTAATATTCTTGTTAATCTCATTTTATTCTTATTAAAGAATTAATGTTTTTAAACTTTTTAGTTCGATTCACTATAAAAGCAAATTATTTAGTTTTTTTTAAATTTATGATTTATTTTTCATTTTTTAGTTCAATATACAGTCAAAGCATGTTTTAAAAATTTTTTAAACTATCATTTATTCATTGTTGAATTTATCCTTGAGTTTGATATTTGGAACCGGGGAGGAATTACGTGACTGCTGGAATTAGTCTTGCTCTTCAATGGATGTTTATTAACGGGTCTGAAGAGAATTTATTCTCTCCGTTTACGGGGCCTCGGATAAGTCCCGTATCGTTATATTTCAAAGATGTCGTCTCTAGAAATACAGGTCAAACAAATAAAAGTGTGTTAAGAAGAAATATGAAATGTCAATCGTATTATCACCCTTTAAACGTATTGCTTTATAAAAATAAAAAATATTTAGAAGTTGGAACATAAATTACTTTTTTTCACATGCACAAGTCTTTTTTATTTCCAATTTCAGAAAAACTAGACAATTGTTGATAATTATGGTAAGAAATTGCTGACGCATCCACCCTCCCCTTTCTCACATAAAGAACACTCTTTGTTTGTTTGTTTAATTTGTATTAACCACAAGTGTATTCGCTTTTAGGGTTGCACCTTAATTTTTTAGTCACGAAATCTGGGATTAATCACCAAATCTGGAAATGGTTTCTGCAAATAGTCGCCATATCTGGAAGTGGTGTATGGAATTGGTCGCCAAACCAGGTAATTGTTATTCCTGATGATCCTGATCGGGACAATGGAACAAAATTCTGAAATTATTGTATTGTCATCGGTCCTTGATAAGTGTGCAAAATTTCGAATTAATCTAACCTTTTAAAGTGGGTAAAATCGAGTTCAAAGATGCCGTCACATGCAGGTGAAACTTATAAAAGGGTTTTAAAAAGGCGAATGTCTTGAAACTATGTCATTATTCCTTCATTTTTTACCAAAAAATTACATTTAGATAATTTTTTTGTAATAATATTCTTATAAAAGTTTTTTTTATGAATATTTAATTTTTTTTTCATTCTTGGGAAGCATATTGGCAAATCCCCAAATGTAAGAAACATTTCATGGTGGCACCACCTAGTGAAGGCTCTCGCTACACCAAATTTGGAAACTTGAATTTATTTTTAATTCAAGCCGACTACTGATGCTATATAAATATAGCCATTATTCAATTTTGCCGAAAGTACCAGAACCAAATTGATACTCAAGAGATCTTTTACATGCCACATAGTTATATGACCTGCGTGCCTACCATTTTCGCATCCAGAAAATCTATCGACTCCAGCCGGGATAAAACCTGCGACCTTGTGCTTACGAAGCGAGCCAACTACACCTTCGCCACCAAGCCGACTGTATATTTTAATTCAACTTTGACAAAGCGTGCAAACGAATAATTTTTTTTTTTTTTTTGATATTTTGTATATAATCTAATTCAACTGACACTAAATATCTCAAAACAATAATTGATTTACATGCTTTTTCAAAATTACGGTTTCAGAAGCAGCCAGTCACTTTTTACATCAATTTTTTATCACATTTACAGTAGAACGTCGTTTATCCGAACGTTTATTATCCGGAGCGTCAAATATCCGGACCAAAGTCCGGATACGTTTTTGAATAGTGCAATGCTCAACAGTTGTTTCACGTGAGGCCAAAAATGACGGGAAATTTGGGGAATTTCATTTGGTAAACAACTGCGCGGAATATTAGGTCAGTTTGTTTCTAAGTGAGGGTATGTATACGTGCCCTTTTGTTGAGTTTTGTTGATGTCGGAACTTGGAAGGCATGCGATGCAGAAGACTGCGTATTTCAAATGCTAAATGATGACGAGATTGTGACTTCCGTGCAAGAAGAATCCGACCCTGTCGACGATGAAACGGACAGCAACAACAACGAAAGTAGCAAGGGTCCATGAAATACTGACGCTTTTTTTGCGTTAGAGACAGCTATGGAGTGGTACGAACTACAATCAGAGTGCCGTCCTACTGAACTATTGCTGCTGAAGAGAATCAGAGACCTTGCAGCGAAAAAACGAAGATGTACAATGGTACAGCGAAAAATAAGTGATTTTTTCCACAATCAAGGTAAAATTGCGATATTTTGCTTTTTCTTCAAGCACGTTTCCCGCATAGGATGATTTTCAATATTCGTATAGTGTCCGGTTTTATATACTGCATGGATCGCATTTGGTTTTCCATTATCCGAACAATCGGGAATCCTAACTGTGTCCGGTCCCAGTTGATTCGGATAAACGACGTCCTACTGTACTATAATTTTCGGTAAGGACGAATTTTTCATATATTTTCAAAATTAAGGAAAAATATTTTTTTATATTTTTAATCCCTAATTTAAAGTAGTAATGTAATGTAAATCACGCAAGATACTTTCAAACAAGATATCAATCATTGGCATGGCCAAGTAATTTTAGCGCGTTTTTCCCATGTTGTATTTTACAATAATGCAACTAATGAACTTTTTACTAACAGAAAGTAGTGTGTACTGTACCACTCCTCTAAATTTACTACTATTGAGCTGAAAAGAAATAATGAAACAAATCTTTATCAGCAGTATAAAAAAGCAAATACTAGCGAAATTCAGGAAAATTTGTAGGAAAATTCAAGAAAATTTATGGGAAAAATTAAATATGATTCGGCTCATCTAGGGTACAAATGCGACCCAATGCCGAAATCCCGAGATCAATTGGTTGCTTATTGTCTGAGAAAAAGGTACGATAAAATATGGAACGAAGACGAAGACGAAATTTGCGTCCTAATAGCGCTTTTGTTCCACTACGTGAAAAACGTGCTAAAGATTACAATAATTATATTGCATTACATAATAATAGTAAAAAAAAAGGGTTTTCTGCTTTCATTTAAAATATTAAACAACGGAGAAGTCATTTGTTCCCAAATAAGCTCATTATTTTCGAATTAGTTTTGGACTATTGGCAACGCGAAAACAAAAACTAATTATAAGAAGATTTTGAAATTAGGAAATTTCCCTTTTGTGTTATTTAGAAATAATTAAAAAATAAAATTTCATTTTCTATTTTCACTCAAAAAACATGTTTGATACGAAAGGATATGATAAGGTTTATCAATTAATCCGTTTATCAAAGAAATAAAATAAATAAAAAGTATTTTACTAATGGATTTTTATAAAAATGAAATGGTATAATAGCTTTATTTAATTTTAAACATAATGAAGATTATGTTCCAAGTAATGGAAACAAAATTTAAAAATAATTTTCAAAAAAGATATGTGAACGAAAAACCTTTTTTTCCGCACAAACAAGAAAAAACATTATTTATTTTCAATTTCATTTTCTTTTAGCCATTTTTCTAAATATATTTTGTAATTAGTTATTTATTCCTCGACGAAATTCTATAATTATTTTTAGGGATAAAAACTTATAAAAATATTTGAAAATGTTGTACTAAATAAATAATGATACCAATTAATGTAAAATAATTTTAAAACTAATAATTGGAATTCATTACAATGTTTTTAAAAATGTTACAGTAGAACTTCGTTTATCCGAACGTTTATTATCTGGAGCGTCAAATATCCGGACCAAAGTCCGGATACGTTTTCGAACAGTGCAATGTTCTACAGTTATTTCGCGTAGGGCCAAAAGTGACGGGAAAACTCAATGTGAGGGATATTTGGAGTGCTGTCCTACTCAAATACTGCTGCTCAAGAGAATCAGAGACCTTGCAGCAAAAAAAAAAAACGAAGGTGTAAATGGTAGAGCGAAAAATAAGTGATTATTTTCCTCAAAAAAGGTAAAATTGCGACATTTTGCACCTATTAGGCTTTTTCTTCAAGCACGTTTCCCGCATGTGATGATTTTCAATATTCGTATAGTGTCCGGTTTCATATACTGCATGGATCGCATTCGGTTTTCGGTTATCCGAACAATCGCGTTTCTGAACGGTGTCCGATCCCAATGGATTCGGCTAAACGACGTTCTACTATATTTAAAAATTTGTTAGTGAAACTAATTTTGTTCTATCTTTTTTTACAGTTACATCGCGTGAGTGAGTGAATATTAACGTCACACTGTTCAGCTATACACGAGGGCTTTGGGCGACGGACCTCGTCATTTTGAACCATGGTCAAGAGATGAGGACGACACATGAGCTGACACACCGTCTCCTAACTACCACACCAAAGGGGGGACATTTGAGCTCTCGATAGATTTGACGTGCATCGCTTCCCTATACGGCGAGTTTTCAGTGGTGCTGGGCTCGAACTCATGACACGCTAGCCACTATCCGATGTCTTGACCACTAGGCTACCACGGCCCTTATAGTGTGAGTGTTCATTTCATTAGTTATTTCATAAAACAAAAAGAAATTACAAAAAATAATATTCAAAGTAATAATTTTTTTGTAAAGTTTAGATAAATAATAAAAACTATACAATTTTCAAAGTTCTTTTGTCCCGAATATATTATACGCACACAAAACCCATAAAAATACTCATGTAATTTTTTAAAAAAAATCTCAATTGTTAAAACTACTAAACTGACGTAAGTTATTTAACATTGAAACTTCCATTTTTTTTTCTTCAATTTTAGTTTATATACAAGCCTTATTTGTAACCGAGAAAAAACCATTCCATTTTACTGCAGTTAAAACAATCGAGAGAGAGATGTAGGTTATTCATTTTTTTCTCCACAAAACCTACATATTTGCAGTCTTCACCGATATTCTAAACTTCGCCAACCACTCATTACACTTTTTCAACCATTCACTCGTTCTATTCGCCAGCAAAGCGAACAAAAGCTTTTCAGATTCAATTAATTAAATCGCTACTTGACAACTAAATGATACTTTAATTAACGGAAGGATATTTTTATCTTTTTGACTTAATCTCTCTCTCTCTCTCTCTTTCTTTTGTTAATGTACTTTTCAGAATGTTACGGTTCCAGTGATTTAGAGGTAGCGCGTCCACTTCATAAGCCTAAGGTTACGGGTTCGACCCCGGCTGGAATCGATAGATTTTCTGGATGCGTAGGCACGCATGCCATATGATTATGTTGCATGTAAAATATCCCTCGAGTATCGATTTAGCTCTGGTACTCTTGGCAAAATTAAATCTCGGCAATATTTAGCATCCGACGCGAGCTTGAATTAAAACGGAAATTAATTCAAGCGTCGAAAATTGGCAGCGTGGCCACCGTTAGGTGGCGCCACCATGAAATAGCTCTCACATTTGTAGACTTGGGCACCATGCAGGCACAGGTAGCACCTTTACTAGGAGCCCCTGTTTCTTATCGAACCATACGAAGGCCATTTGGGATCGCGGCGCCCATTATGCGTGCTGCCCTTGACGCCCACCCATCGACGCCTCCGTTTGGAGTGGTGCCATGCATGAGAAAACTGGACTGCAGCGGAATGGAACCAGATCGTCTTTAGCGAAGAATCCAGATTCAATCTCATCAGTGGTGACAATTGTGTTCGTGTGTGGAGACCCCGTGGTGAATGCCTCAACCCTGCTTTTGCTTTATAGCGACACACCGCTCCCACAGCTGGTGGGATGGTATGGGGTGCCATTGCCTACAATACACGGCCACCTCTAGTATTGATCCGTCGCACCATGACAGACCAGCGGTATGTCTATGACATTTTGCAATCACATGTGTTTCAACTCATGCAACGGCTCTCAGGAGCCATTTTTCAACAAGACAATGCTCGGACTCACACGGCAAGGGTGTCACAAGACTGTGCCCGCACTGTTACTACCCTTCCTCGACTTGCCCGATCCCCAGATTTGTCTCCAATATAGAATATCTGGGATCATTTGGGACGGCGAGTTGGGCATCCCACAAGTTTGAACGAACTAGAGGCAAGGTTACAGAAATATGGAACGAAATGTCTCAAGATATCATACAGAACTTATATGTCTCAATGCCCGATCGTATCGCATCGAGCATTCGCGCTAGAGGGTATTAAATCTCCCGTTCTTTTGCCTTTTTCTCTGAAATCAATGATCCTTTTTCTTTGATTTTCTAATCATTTACTTATATCAAAGTAGTCATTACGTATGTAAAATTTCGTTTCATTTTGATGACTCCTTCTTGGTGTGCTAATTTTTTGTCCATGAGTGTACAAAAAATATGAGCATAGAAAAAAATTAAGACTTCTATATTTATCGAAATACTGTTTATTTAAAAGGAATCAGATGCTTTATAGACCAGAAGAGTTGTAGTTCTACAAGTATACTATTTTTTTTAAAGTCTGGAATACTTCGAATAAATGACTTCAAAACATAAGAGCAATGTATACTAATATTTCATGTTTTTTCCCCGCAAGAAACAAGGTATGCGTTATACGGCGAATATATCTAAGAACTAAAAAATGTAGCTTGAAAGTATGGGTGCTCGTTATACGCGGGATTTTACGGTAAATAAGTTCAGATAAGTAGAAGCTTGATTAGTTAAATATTAGTCAAAAAGGGAGTCATTGTCCTTTCACCCTTTGACATACAATTTGAGAGACGTCATTCATTTCATGTGCCACTGTAGACTTTGACGTCTCCGAGACGTCAAGAGCTGTCTTCGCTGAGAATCATGCGTCGATTCAGTTTTGTTTTGAATGCTTAAGTTTTTTCCCACTTCTTAAAGATCAAAAATCCATACTCTCGGGGAAAAGGTAAGCGAGAGCATCAAATTCCGTTTTATTTGTGTGTCAAGGGGTTAAGGTGATCTTTCACGTTTGAGAAATGGTGAAAATTGATGAATTTGGATAGACTGCAACCGATGGTGCATACCAGGGGGGGGGGGAGGCGGGTGCGGATCTCTCGCCGCTAAAGCCCGTCATTTTTTTCTATTGATTATAATGATTATAATTCTATGTATATGGTATGTAAAATTAAATTAAGTATTTGTTATTACTAATTAATTTTATTAATTAATGCTAAATATTTATTCAATAGTTAATTTTTTCTGTTTTTTGTTCCCGAAAATCAACAAAATCAAAATATTATGTTGGGTGGCGTATTGGACCATGATACGAGAATGGTGGGCTTTCGACCTTGGAACCCCCCCCCCCCTCACTAATTCCCTGAAACATTCTTGTGTGCGACACTGACTGCAAACCTTAGGTATCAAAAACTCAGTGACGCCTAGTTGCTTCCATCTTTTCTCCATCATCTTCCTCAGTTCTCAGCACGTCCCCCAATGGAACCTAGGAATTAAGAAAACCAACGTATTAGAGAATACATATGTAACTTTCAAATACAAAAATTATTTAGTAAATCGGATTAAAAAAAATTAAAAAAGTTATAGCCATGCAGTCAATATTTTTAGTCAAACTCCGTAGTATTAGTGTGATTGTTAATTTTTTTTAAAAAAAATATTACTTACCAATTTCTAATATTTCGCAAAAGACAAATCATGGAGGTGCCGTATCACTACGAGATTTCATTGTGATGTCCACGTAACTTGACAGTGGTTCAAAATCACGAGGTATGTTGCCAATAACCCCTCGTGTTGTTTTATAGTGCGACGTTGATAAACACTCCCTCACTTACGCAGTGGGACCTCTAAACAATGGGTCTGTAGTGGTATTAGGATTCGAGCCTCCGACTCGACGACACAACTCGCAACCATGACCATACTTGCGAATCTTGATCAGGGACGTCTTAAAAATTTTTAATTTAAAAATTTTCAAAATTTTTTTTGGCTGCTTCCTATGTGTGTATATTTTCTTAGACAGATTCTGTGCTCAAAATTTTATGAAAAGCTAGCCATTTAATTTTTTAAGGAAAAAACTTAAAATTTGTGAAGTGATTTTAAAATGCTACTCCTCTTACAAAAATTTACGTACACACATTAAATTTGATTTACAAGTACATCAAACTATGTATAACAAAAGTGGGTATGGGTTTTGCGATAACATGATTGGCATTTGTACAATACTTCTTTTTATGAATGCTTATTGAAAATTTCTTTAAACATGTACACACTCTGAATTCAATTATTTTTTAAAAAATAAGTATTGCTTTGATTCAAAAATGCATTCCAACTTTTGTTGCATGTACTATTAGCAATAGGTAAAAAAAAGTTCAAAGCATTAGGCACAATAGAAAAAAAGCCTCAGCATTTTAAATGAAGACAAAGTAGTTATTTTATCTTTCTGAGATAAAATCAGTTTGAAGTTTTGATTTGTCATAGGGATGTCAATAAAAACGAACGTAAAAGCTATCATAACTCTGCGTTTTTTAAGTTTAGAGCTTTCAAATTTTGAGCGGTTGTAGAAAAGTATTTAAAGAGAAATTTAGGTAAAAAAAATTAAATTTGATTTTTTGACTAATTTTTGTCATATGAATCGTACTGTGTCCCCTTAAGACTTCTTGAGGCCCTGGTCATAAAAGTAGTCCCCCAGTCTCTTCACAAATGTAGGCCCCATCTATAATCCACAAAAGTATACAGTGCATAGCATACATTGTCAAATACTCATACAAACCCTAAACAAATAAATGAGCATGACTTGAAATCGCGCAAACCGGCTCGACCGACTGCCACCTTTTGACGTTTTGGTTGTAATGATGGTGTAGTGTGGTTGGCCTAGGCTTATACATGGGCGGCGGTCATGACATGCATCCAGTTGACATATAGTCCGAAATTCCCTGTTTTTCAGATAATACAACCGGAAATAACATTTTGTAACGGGTCTATTCGCATTCCTATTACTTATCCTCTTGGGGAAATTCTATTAATTTAAATATTGTTCAATTGAAAACTTTCTCCCTAAGAGGAAGATGCGATCTATGTAAATCAAATCGTATATTGAAGCATTAACTTTTAGGTTCGACGAGGAGAGAGAATGGTTAGGAGTTAGATGATAGAAGTTTATGATTAACGTAAAGTAATTGAAAGCTAGACGAGAGCGACTCGTCGATTAATTAATTAATATTTAAAATTAATATTTGACGGTTCAGTCAGTAAGATATTAGAATTAAAATCAAATAAAATAGAAGTCGATTATTTGAGATAGGAGTTGCAATTATTACCATATTAAATATTCAATACCTCATCTTCCTCTCTTTGGCTCCAATGCCTTATATATGTGCATTTTCCTTCCCTGGGTTTGAGAGACTTATAAAAGGATTAGTAAATTATATTTGTTTTGATTATGGCTGGTGTTCATTCTGACTCCCAATCATTAATGGATTTCAGGAGAAATCCTTTATAATTTGACGGTGGAAATAATTCGAATCATGGTTTTTTTAAGGCTGAGTCGAGAACGAGACGAGGCCCCCTTTGGGCCCCGGTAAAAGTTAGCCCAAACCTTAAGGCGTCCCGGATCCTGATGCTACCGAGCATGCAATGTCAATGTCAACTCAGAACAACACGTGCACAATTAAAAAGAATGGTACACAAAGAATTATTTATAAAACTAATTAAAATTTAAAGAATCTTCTAAAGTTAAATCTCCAATATTTTTTCTCCCTCTTAAAAGGTATAAAATTCTTTAAAAACCATTTCTGCTCGTTTTTTGCATTTTTATATACTGTATAATATCCACAAGACTCATGTAGTACTAACCACAATTACAGTGATTGAAACAGTCTATTATACCAGAGTAATTTTATGCTATATGCATATTACATTTTAACCAAGTTAGTAAAACTAAAGTGCGCAGTTAAATTGCACAAATTAAAGTATCAAATTAGCGTCTAAGTGCATGTAATTAATTATAAGCATTATTAAAATTTTTATTTGGAAACTAACCTATATAGTTTTCTGGCTTCGTTCCAGACAACACAAAACATAAGTTTCTTCGAAAAGCATTATATTTCACGAATAATTAATCATTTCGTAACGAAGCACTTCGAACACATTCTGTGAAAAAAAATCCGCTTAACGTTTATTTTATATACACCACACAACGCTAAATACATAATTCTATAATTTAAAACTGTAAAAACGTTAAGTTTCGAATTATCATGATCTTTTAAAAACGCATCGTACGAAGTGTTACTGGAATCTCTAATTTGCTCATGTGGAGTAGTGAATTCAGGAAGTGGAGGTACAACTCAGATAACTCTCTCTTTTGTGTGAACCATGTTCGTTTTCGTTACGAACATGGCTCACACAAAATCATGAGCCTCTTTGTTTTACTATTGTGCGAAGTAGTATTTAGGAGCTCTGAATTTTCAAGTTCAGGGTCAGTTCTGAATGGCATCCTACTCTCCAACACTCCAATGTGCTGATCTTGCACTCAACGGATTTAACGTGCGTCAGATCCTCTACACGACGTGTCTTTCGTGATATCGGGGCTCGAACCCATCGCACAACAAAACCAACGCCACGAACAGTCGACAGTTCCAGATTTGACTTGATTATTAATGTCGCGCTTTTAAGGGGCGTGAGAGCTAATGTCGTGGGACCTCTTAATTTTAAACCTCGCTGAAAGCGACAAGGACGTGACCTAAGTTGGGACCTCCCTTTCTAAACCTCTACTCTACACCAATCTGTAGATTTTTAAAAATTTTTATTGAGAACATTTATGAACCCGTACACACGTATCACACGGGGACTTACAACACAAAGAAAAGAAGGAAGGATTACAACACAAACATCCATGCCTTCTCCGGGATTCGAACCCAGGCCCTATGGCAACGCAGTCAGCGTCACTCACCAGTATACCGGATGGGCGGCACCTGAAGATTTTGTATTTCAAAAGATTTAACATGCATACACGGTGGGTCTAAAATGGTACCAGGACTCGAACTCAGAACTCACCAGCCACGAGTTCGTGACCCTGACCAATAGGTTACAGTAGCTACTCAAACACAGCGGGAAAACAAAAATCTCAAACAAGTGAGTGAGAAAGTATTTATATTAACATATCACTACTAAGTAAGTGAGTGAGTGAGTGAATATTAACGTCCCACTGTTCAGCTACACGAGGGCTTTTGGGGACGGTCCGCGTCATTTTAAACCATGGTCAAGTGACGCGGACGACACCTGAGCTGGCACCCCCTCTCCTAACTACCACACCACACCAACGGGAGGATGTTTGAGCTCTCGACAGATTTAACGTGCATCCTTCCCCTACACGGCGGGTCTTCAGTGGTACTGGGATCGAACTCATGACACGCTAGCCACGATCCGATGCCTAGACCACTTGGCTTCCGCGGCCACTTACAGGGGGGAGGGGGTATCTTCAAAGGCACAAGGGCTCAAACTCAATCGCTGGCCACGACTGTGTCCATAACAACTTGGCCTTCCGTGGCCGTAACAAAAAGGCTACCGCAGCCACAAAACCTTTAACAAACAAACTAAACCCGTCCGTTAAATACAACGTAAATTTAACCACAGCAGCAACCAAATCAAAAAGACCCTGACACAAAAGCCCGCGAAAGAAAACTAACTTAATTAAGCATTATTAAGATGGACGTAATAATTCCAAACGCTACATAAAACAGGCGGAACATGAATCATTCTTCAACGACGCGTAATTAAATTTTTGCGCCTCTGCTGCTTCCCGCTGAAGGGCTTCCCTCTCTTAAGGGCGGGAGGAAACAATGAGAGTCGTTTGTGACGTATTGTCTTTTAAGGCAGAGAGCATATACAAAGTTTCCTTTTGTCGCTTCATTTGTAAACGTGGAATAACTCCATCATAGGAGACGTCATTAGAACGAGATGAAAATGCCAGAGAGGAAATGTGAAGATTCTATTTATTGGTGAAACAGGATTGATCTCTCATTTCTGTGAGTCTGGTTAACACTGACTTCTTTTTAACGACCAGTGCTCCGAAGCAATTCGGGTGACCGCGGTAGCCTAGTGGTCAAGGCAAAGGACGTGTCATGAGTTCGAGCTGGCGTGCCATGAGGTCGAGCCCAGTACCACTGAAAACCCGCCGTGTAGGGGAGCGATGCACGGAAAATCTGTCGAGAGCTCAAACGTCCTCCCGTTGGTGTGGTGTGGTAGTTAGGAGAGGGGTTGTCAGCTCAGGTGTCGTACCCGTCACTTGACCATGGTTCAAAATTACGCGGACCGTCCCCAAAAGCCCTCGTGTAGCTGAAGAGTGTGACGTTAATATTCACACCCTCCCTCCGAAGCAATTCGAGCGCTATTGGTGACGGACTTCGTAATTTTAAGCCATGATAAAATGATAGCACTGACACCTGAACTATCACCCCACTCTCTATATTTCCACAGGACACCAACGTGAGGACATTAAGCCCCGATGGATTTAAGGTCACTCTATACCAGATCGACAACCTTTTATTTGTAGCGTGCCAAACCAATCTACCAATAGGATTCAGAGTGCCACGCAAAACAATATTTTTGAAACAATTCGATTCTCGCGATAAGGCAAGCAGAGTTAGTTGATAGAGGTCACTAATACAGATATTTATAGTTTTATCATTCATTTAATTTTGCATAATTTAAAAATATTTCTAACACATAAAAATAAACAGCATAAAATATAACTATTTCTTCAACAAAAAATTGTGTGTGAGAGAAAAAGAATAGAAGAGGTAGTTTGAGAGAGAAAATGGAAGTGCGTGTGAGAGGTAGGAGAGAGAAAAGTGAATGAGAGAGGGAGTGTGTGAGACAGAGAATGAGTGGGCGTGGGAGTGAGAGGGAATGAGAGTGTGTGTCAGAGAGAGATTAATTTACTTCACTATTTGGAATGACTGGCCAACACCAAACCGGGTTTGAATCACTTTAGCTGCTATAGATGGCAACTGTGTTTACTTAATTCGGACCCTGTGTACCCCCTCCCAATTCCCTTCAAATTTGTGAGGGATCTATTCGCGCCCTTCAACCAATCCTCTTGGGGAATCTTTGGGCTAGAAATCACAACCAACCCTTTTGGAAGAAGAAACCGTAATATGCAGATTAGGTCAGTTATATATAGTATAAGTTTTCTAGCTAGTAAGAGAGAAAGAGAATAGATGATTAGATGACATTGCCTGGAGATTGTAATATTGAGAATCTGACGATAAAGAAAGATATATACCTATCAGGTATTAGTTACATTGATAGAGCGTTTTTGGGCTTTAAATAGTTAAAGATATTTAAGTGACGATTGGTCACTTAGCTACATTGTAAATCAAATATTAGTGTAGTGGATTGATCCATAGAAGGTGGATCAATTTATATATAATGGAAGTCTTCTCAGAATTCGCGCCTCTCGTAGCAAAACTCCTTCTATTCTTTATAGGAATATCTCTTCCTATTTGATTAATTGAATTGTGTCTGTGATAATTAGTGTGCTGAATAAATAGTTAAAAAATATTATGTCGAGTCGTCCTTCACTTCCTCCCACACCTCTAGCCGAGTCCGAGAGTAGGGCCAAGTGTTACAAATTTATTCATACTTTCTACTATTCTGGGTACGTACAAAAAAGTTCTGTTATTTGCTTTCTTTCCTGGTGATGCAATTTGCATGGTGAACAGTGTATATCCTCCGAAAAATACTTGTATGCATCAAAATTTACGCATATTATTTGTAGTTTGTGTATTCTGTATATATTTATAATTTTTGTGGCTACCTATCATAGTATTTCAAAAAAAATTTACTTTGTTAAATGAAAATGTTGAATCAAAACAAAAAGAAGTTTCGCTGAAATATGTAATTCTATTTTTTAGGTAGACATTCTAAATTGCATACTTTAATGTTTATTGCTTTTTGGGTAAAAACCTTTCTCCATTTCCTAAAGTAAATATTTTGCAAATTCTTAGACTTATAAGTCAATAAATAAATTTTCAATCTTTATCCTCTATACGTGGGTTAATTTTACTTTTTAACATATTTTCTGTCAGAACGATGAAAAATATACAGATTATCTTAAGAAACAGCTCGATAAAAATAAAATTTGAATAAAATGTTATTTATTATGAAAGGTTATTATATATTCACGTATATGTTATTGTTGGGTGTGTGGGGTGGGGGCAATTTGTCGATTCCACACGCTTTGTGAACATTCCATGGATTTTTGCTTGTCTTTGTAGCAAAAACACACCTGTGACTTCACGAATCAAGTAAGTGATTTTGTATTCTGATTTATCAAATATTAAAATGGGCCTGTTGTTCAACTTTTAAATCATTTTAGAAATATTTTGTTAGAACTTTAAGGTAGCTTTGAAAAAGTGATTTTATATTTTTATAAAATTCTCTTCAGCAAATTGTTTTGAAAACTTGCATGAATATATAACAAATAAAATACAGATACAGAAATATAAATACATTGATGAAAAATATTCCAGGGTCAGTTCGTTAACATTGTTAAATTTACAAAATTCAGTAAAAGTATATATTGTATAAACTTTTATTTACTATATATTTCTGTCTCTCGCATACAAATATTTTTTTTACCTATACTGCCTTGTTACATTTTTATTTATTGCTTTGCTTCATTAGATTTATAAGGGAATTTAGTATATATGTAATAATATTTACTTAAAATGCTAATCATATGCATTTTTTCATCATAGTTCCAAGTACTTTATTTGGAAAAATGTTTCTCATTTCATCTCGCATTAAAGGATAAACACTTATATTTTGAAAGATTTATTTGGGATTGCTCGTTAAAAGTATTAGACCTTGAATTTTCGATTGATTTATTCATGATTCCTAATAAAAGAAGATCTCATTAGCTTACACGTGCCTTACAGAGCGGTTGAAACTTTTCCCTAAAGCACACTTACGTCAGTTGTAAAAATAACTAAAATTTCCCTTCACTTGAAACAAAGATTATGATATTCCAAATTATGTTTAAATGTATAAAAGTGTGAGATAAAATTTTCTCTCGATTTCTTGGTGTTTGAGCAGACAGGATCCAAAATTAAAAATGATTTGATAAATACCCAGAAGCTTTTGAATTGCCCCGACTAAACATTATATTTAACAAAATAACTACATCTTTAAATTGGTAGTGGATCTCGTCATTTTGGGACACGTTCAAGAGCGGAGGTCAACACCTGAGCTGGCACACATTATCCGAACTTCTGCACCATGCTAATAGGAGGAGACTTTGAGCATCAAAAGATTTAATGTGCTTCTGTCCCTCTATATCAGGGATGGGCATTAATTCGATTACGATCAACCGGTGGACCACCAAGACATTATGGAGTGACCGCCTTTACAAAGATCTAAAACGCGCATACCAAAACATATTTATGGAACACCGACGCCAGCGAGACAGTAGAATCGGCTTTTAACAATCGATGCTACTGTGTTTACTTAAGCAAATGATTCGATAAATATATAGACGGCACATGTACCTTACTGGAAGCGAACGATGATGTTTAACACGTATATTGGAGTTCGAGGGGGAAAAGCAACACTGAGATATCAGCTGTTTTAATGAATTTTTCTCCACACGCCGGGGGAGAATAAGTGTTGATGATCAGCTCTTCCCGCGATAGCACAGGATTGGCTATTGAGACATCATCCCACATCTTGCTCTTCCACTGGGATTGGGTTCTCGTGTTGATGCCATGTCTCGCGATGGCGCGGGATTCAGCAGCGAACAAATTAAGTTCACATGTCCATTTTAGATTCATCGGTTCACATTTGTTCTCTGCTCGTTGCACTGAATACGTCCACACTCCAGTAGTAGTAATATGTTTTATTTTAAAAGAGAGGTACAATGTTGAAAATAAGTGTTAAGAAAAAAACATACAGTTTTAATACAGAATGGCCTCACCTGAGCCGCTGAGTGGACCAAAACACTTTAAAAAAATTAGAAGTAGTCCGTACCCTGGGAAAGTCTGCTCAACCCTGCTCTTTTTAGCAGGCCCTCAGTGGTATTAGATTTCGAACAGGCACCTCAACAACGCTAACCACAAGTTCGTGACCATCACCAATAGGCTACCACCAAGATTGTAGGAGGGTTATCAAAACAGTAGAATTTAAACATATGTTCCCTCTCATTATACATTTAAAATAATTCCTATAGAACCATATTCAACAAATTGAGAGATCCCATTTTTAATTAAATCATTTCTAGAATAATTAATCATCGATAACTTCAAATAATACGCAGCCATTAAAATCTAATCGTTTTTAAAAAAGCAATCAGAAGTGAAGTGAAGCGATCAATTGATTGAATCAAACTTTCCTAAGAGTGATTAATATGACCTTAAGAGAAGGCGAACCTTGAAAGATGATTGCCAGTTTGAGGCTAATAAAAGAAGAAGAAAAATTTCTCTTTGGGAATTTTGTTATGGGATGTTCCGTCACACCGTGTGTGGTGAATATAATAATGGATATTTTGAAATGGGTGGGATTTGTTCTCAGCGATGGGAAAAATTGCTTTTTATAAATTGTTCGAAATCATTTAGCAGTTATTTTGTGTGGCACTGTTAAAATTAATTTCTTTCTTAAATTAGACAATCATCGGCTTCAGAATACAGCAGAACGTCGTTCATCCGAATCAACTGGGACCAGACTCCGTTCGGATACGCGATTGTTCGGATAACCGAAAACAGAATGCGATCATGCAGTATATAATACCGGACACTATACAAATATTGAAAATCATCCTATGCGGGAAACGTGCTTGAAGAAAAAGCAAAATAGGTGCAAAATGTCGCAATTTTACCTTTATTGTGGAAAATAATCACTTATTTTTCTCTGTACCATTCATTGTACACTTTGGTTTTTTCGCTGCAAGGTCTCTGATTCTCTTGAGCAGCAGTAGTTGAGTAGGACAGCACTCTCTGATTGCTGTTCGTACCACTCCACAGCTGTCTCTAACGCAGAAAATGCCTCAGCATTTGATGAACCCTTGCTACTTTCGTTGTCGTTGTTGTTGTCATCGTCTTCATCCGCTTCATCGTCGACAGGGTCGGATTCTGCTAGCACGGAAGTCATAATCTCGTCATCATTTAGCATTTGAAATCCACAGACTTCTGCATCACATGCCATCCAGGTTTCTACATCAACAAAAGAGCACGTATACACCCCCTCACTTGCAAACAAACTGACCTAATATTCCGCGCAGATTTTTTCTAAATCACACAACTGAAATTCCCTAAATATCCCTCACCATGGGTTTTCCCGTCAATTTTGGCCTCACGCGAAACAATTGTTCAGCATTGCACTGTTCGAAAGCGTATCCGGTCTTTGGTTCGGATATTTGACGCTCTGGATAATAAACGTTCAGATAAACGACGTTCTACTGTAGTTGGATTCGGAAAATTCTTGTTATGTCAAGTATTAATTCTTTCTTTGTCTTTACTTATCGGTCGTTTAATTGCGTGATATTTATACAGTTAAGCCTACGGTTCATTTTTGCTTGCTTTGTGAGGGATTATAAGATACATCTACATACAGGGGTGATTCGCTACCAGACGGACATACTTGTAGGGTGTGTAGGGGGGGGGGTACAGAGACGACTCGGAATCCCAAAGGAATGCAAGTTTGAAAAAGCCGTAGCTGAGAGCTTCGGTGCTAAGAAGCAAAGAAAAAGAACAGAAACAGCAACACATTAAGAGGACAGAAAACATTTTACTGAAGGGTTGTACAGCAACAGGTGTTCGAAATAACTACCATAAGTCGTCTGGCATACCTGATAGAGTTTGCAATCCCGTGTTATATTTTAATTCCCGGGATTACGGTGTACAAATCCCGGGATTAGGATTGGACTATTTATCAAAAATACTTACACATTAGCATCGTTGAAAAATTGCATAATAAAACTGAAAATATAATTAAAAATTGGTTTAAAATTAATTTTAAAATGTGTGTGTGAAAAAATAAAAAAAAACTTAAAATCCATCATAAAAAACAAATAAAAATAATACATAATCAAATTTAAAAAAAATAAAAAACAATTCTTCATTTCTTGTGTTTCTGTAAATAAGCTTTTAAATAACGCAGCTCATCCAGCGTTTCATCGTTCAAACAGCTTCTTATTTTTGTTACGAATTGTCCTGCTGAAGAAAATGCTCTCTCTCTCTCTCTGTCTCTCTCGTTTGGATTCTATACTAATGGATGTTGTTGTCATTAAATAGAAGTATGTACTTTTCAGGTAGTCACCACTTCTCCCTCCATTTTCAAAAAAGATACATTTCTTTTTGAATTTTTGATGACAATGTTTCAAATCTAATAGACTGTATTGGTGCATATACCTCTTTGATAACTTTATTTAGTTCTTCTGCTACACTTAGTGGTTTTTGTATACATAAAGTGATCCACTTATTGTATCAATTTCAAGTGCTACATTATTCGAAATAGAAGATCCAGTTAAATGAGCTGTTAGTAATGCAATGGGATTTGAAGTGAGTCTCAAGTCTTTCAAGCAAATCTGCTATTAATTAACGTCATTTAATTGAAGAAGGCACTGTGATAAAATCTATTCTTGAGATGTTGCTTATATTATTGTGTAAATAATGCAGTGAGCCACTTAGATCTGTACGACGTTCTCCCATACGAGAAACGAGAGCTAAAGGAGAGAATTGAATTTCTAATCTTTTCTAACGATTAAATTCTTAGAAAATTTTGTTGAAAAAAATTTTTAAAATAAAATTTAGGCAAAAATTAAATCCCAGGATTAGCTATTTTAATCCCGGGATTTCGGGATTGGAAAAAATACCAGGATCCTGGGATTTCAGGATCCCGGGGCTGCAAACCCTAATACCCCTAACAGCGGCGCATGAATTACTTAGCTTCTCCCCACAGACAAATTTAAACAGAAAGTGTTTAAAAAGAAGTATAATACTTTCTTCATATTACATACCGAGCACAAAATTCTCCAAAAGATAAAGGTGCAAAAGTATATATAAATCATAGACGGAGAAATATGATACAAAGTACATAGAAAGGAGAGCTGAACCTGTATAGCGAGGAACAGGAGCAATAGATTGACTAGACAAAATACATAGTATGATTCAAAGGTGTAAAAAACCTTACTCTGAATAGTTCAGTACACCGAGGCACATCCACTTTCAAAGTAGTCCCCTTGGGCGACGATACACTTCTGCCAACGTTCGTATAACATCTGGAAGCACAGCTGGAAGCTATTTTTCTCAACCTCCTGTAATGCCTCCTGCGATTCATCTTCACTTCATTTGATGACACAAAACGACGTCTCTGAAAAAGGTTTTTATTTATGAGAACAGGAAAATGTCACACGAAGCTAAGATTGGTGAATAGGGGGGATGTGAAAGCACGTTAGCATGAGTTTTGTCGAGGAACTGTTTTTCCAATTGGGATCGATATGCTGATGCGTTATCATGCAGAAGATCCAAATCCTCACTCTGCCAGAACTGAGGCCGTTTACGACGAATGGATTCCCCCAAACTACGTCTTCGAGAAGTGTTTGGTGACGATCTTTTTGAACATATTCAGACATCAAAGCAACATTTTCCGCGTTCCGTGAAGTCGGTCATCCAACGCGTTCATTGTATTCGACAGATTCTCGGCCCTCTTTAAAAACCCGATGCCATTCTTAACCTTCTATCTCGCCATGGTAAATTCACCATATACCTACCTAACTTAGCATTTCCAAAATCTCCATTGGTTTTTTACATAAGAGTTCAACGCTGTTTAAGAAAAGCCACCTTTCTTAGATCGCGAAACAAAGCTAACTAGCTTCGGAAGATGACAGCTGCGCGTGAGGTTCGGTCACATGACATGAACTAAACCGACCTAGCCAGATAGGGGTGGGTTGGGATAATCCATTTTCAGTGGTTACTTGTTTTCGACGTCAGTAATGGCTGCAGTCCCCGAATTTTCGGATTATACTACGCAAGAAAATAGCCTAAAGGAAAGTCAAAATGAAAATCAAGTTATATCTTTATATTAATTGTGATCAACTCATATAAAGAAAAAGAGAACTCTGTGCTCGGAGAAGGGAAAACCGTATCTAAAGCCCCTGTAGTCATTGGTGATGGAGTTTGCAATTTTGAATCTTGGTCAAGTGAGGAAGACGATACCTCATCTCTGACAGCCCCTCTCCAAACTTTCTTACCAAGCTAACGTGAGGATTTTGAGCCCTCGGTATTTTTAACGTGCATCGTCCCCTACACAAGGCGGATCTGCAGTGGCACAAAATTTCAAATTCGTGACTTGACAACGCCGGTCTTGAGTTTGTGACCTAAGCTACCACGGCTATTTTTCTCGCTATATCAGCATCTATTAAGCTGTATTATACTATAAATGGGTGCACTATCTGTGATATGTTACCTTAGAGAAAATTGTGTACATCGTATCTCTAGAACAAGATCTAAATTAGAAGCCGAAGTAGAATGTGGAAGAGCCATTCCAAATATAATTATTTATTTAGCTACATAGTTCATAAAGCCATTTTTTTTAAACTATTGATGTAACATGGTTATTTATTTCTATTTTTTCAATTCCTACTATTAGCTCACATTCTCTCTATTCCCGTTCACATTCTCTATTCTTGTTCAAATTTTCAATCGTTAATAAAATGCATTTTAGAACACTCAATTGAGCTGAAATTTTATACACATGATTATTTTGGATGACAATACAGTAATTTAACTATAATTAATAAAAATTAATGGATTAAAACTAATTATTCAAAGAATTACAAATACAACCACGTTGGCATCATTTTTAGCGACTTAGCGACCCTTTTGGCGATTTGTGTCCAGCCTTAAAAGGTTTTTCTCACATTTTAAAGCGCTCATTTGAGCTGGAATTTTCTATACACTACTGTTTTGGGTAATAATGCGATAGTTTAGTTATTAATAATTAAAATTAATTGAATGAAAATAATTATTTAAAGAATTACAGATACATTCACGTTGGTTTCATTTTTAGCAACTTGGGTCAAAACTTTAAAAAGATTTTTTTTTTCATCACGTTTCAAAGCATTCAGTTGAAATGAAACTTTATATATACGATTTTTTTGGATAACAATACGATACTTTAAAGGTAATTAATAAAAATTTAATGCCACTTAATGTTGTGATTCTGTTATATGTATATACGTATTTCTATTAATTGTAACTGTTTAATAAAAAGCAACTGAAATAATTTTTTTTGCTGATCTAAGTAGGAATTGACTTAATTTTTTATATTACTTGTTTTTAATATACAGTTTATAGGTAAACATAATTATAAGTTGTGTACACAACTGACAATGAATGGAGTCAGAAACCTGCTGAACTTCCGTAGGGTGTGCAAGGTCGAATTCGAGATCCCCAATAACCTTGAATAGGTATTTATGATTTCTTGCATATAAATGAATTTTTATTCGATTATACAAGAGATTAGAACATTTACTCGTGTATAAAAAGATATATTACATAATTCTAATTTCATTAATGTTAGTTATTTTTTAAAATCAAAACACCTTGTTAAGATTAGAAATTGAAACAAACGATTACGCAATAATCAGGTATTTACCTGTGAATACCTTATTAAATTTAGGGTTGAACTTTGCTGTATATCTCGTTAGCATAACATTTTAATTAAACATTATTATTTCTGATTACTGCTTCGGTAATCGAATGGCTTTCAAACCTGTCTCTAGATCGACATGGCCGTGTTGAAAAGACTAGCTACAAAGGGAAAAAGCAAAAAAGGGAAATCATTACCGAGCAAGCTATTAGACTGAAGAAGGGTGGGAAAAAAATTTCTGAAAATTAAATTATCTTGTCTAGGTAAAATTTCTTTTTAAAGTTTAATTTATCGTTATTTTTTACCGTTTGTTTCCTGTCATCTCTTTTGTGTTCTAAAAAGCACTGGAAATATCTAAAAATAACATCCGAGAGAGAAATCTCATTTGAGAAAAATAAAAGTATAATTTTTGAAATTTTAATCTGCTGTTCAGGTTTCATTTTATGTTTTTTTTTGGATGATATCTGACAGTGGACTCTGAACTGGTAAGTGAGCGAATATTAACGTCACACTTTTCAGCTACACGAAGGCTTTTGGCGACGGACTTCATCATTTTGAACCATGGTCAAGTGACGAAAACGACACCTGAACTGGCACCCCCCTCCCTCTCCTTACTACTATACCACGCCAACAGGAGGACGCTTGAGCTCTCGACAGATTTAAAGTGCATCGTACCCCTACACGGTGGGTCTTCCGTGCAACTAGTCTCGAACTCAAGATACACCGGTCACGAGTCCGCGACCTTGACCACTAGGCTACCATGGCCATAAACATGAAGTTGAAGAGAGACTCAATAGGTTAATAACCAATATGTATACAGAGGAGAAACTATACATGCAGGCCATATGAAGAGATTAAACAGGTTATTAACATGAACTACAGGAGAGACAACATACGTAAACTATTAATGAATTTGAAGTGGAAGAGAAGCTATAGAGGCTATTAATAAATATGGAGAGGCTATGGAGATTTTCGATGAAGCATTTGGAGAGACTATATCGGTCAGGGATTGCGAACCAGTGGCACGTGTGCCATCAATGACACGCGACACAATATTTTGGGCAAGCCACCGATCAAAACAGTTTATACATCAGAGGTTCCCGAACTTTTTTGTCTCATAGACCCCTTGCCATGTTTTTCGCTTTCGGGTGCTTACATAAAATTAAATTTTTGCAAATTTATCAACTTAAACGTCTTTTTGATAGTTGGTGCTATTACTTTAAAAGAATTAAATTTCTAACTGTAATGAAGTATAGTTCTGCATTTAAAACTTAAGAGTGCATGTTAATGAATTAAAATTAAAATCAAATCAATGCATAAAATAACTGTTACACAAAATAACTGAACAAATGCTTTTAAGGAAAAGGATGAATCTGGTGTTTCAATAACAAAATTTCAACATTTAATATCCATCTTGCCAAGTTTAACCCTAACCTTCCTTTGTTCGTAAGTGCCCACTTTTTCTCTTTTCCTTTCTTTTTTTTGTTTTTGAGATTGGCAAACTCAGTGAAACTCCCTCTCACAAGGAAAAACACATTTAAAAACTTTCTCATGATGTTCCATAATTTGTGACAAATCTCAGGTATGTCTTTTTAAAGCCAAAATTGCAGACATCCGTTTCTAAACTTTATTTTAAAATCTTCATTAGGAACCTATTCTAATCAGTTCTTATTGCAATATGACACATTTTTTTTCCAAAGCGACTATTTGAAATCAGTGTCTACTGCTGTATTATTATAAAAACAATATCAAACTTAGTTTCAAAATCTGTGTAAGAGCATTTAAATGTTAAACGTAGGTTAAAATGTCCTGACAGACTGTGAAAAAATGATAAAATTCGTGGCGTCCAATATTATACTTCTTTAGCTTAATTTTGGAAAGAAATGCTGAAATGTCCTTGTTTTAATAAAATTTATGTTGTCACTTAGTATGTGGTAGTTACCTTTTATGTTATCAAACTAACCTCATTAAGTTTAGTAAATATTAAATTGGTAAAATCTGGTTCCCACTGGATCAAATTTTTTTAAAGATTAACATCATGATCTGGTTCAATGAGAACCACTATCATAGACCCCCATTTACACCTCATGGACCCCCAAATGATTTTTTCACTCCCGTAGACCCCTTGCAGGTCGTCATAGACCCCTGGGGGTCTAAATAGACCACTTTGGGAATCACTGGTTTACATTTTAGTTCAAAATAACAAAGTTCACTATGAAGTGTTACGAACTATCGCGAGTGATCGGTCGCAGAGCGGCGGGGAACTCACTCGTTTGTTATTGTCTTGCTTTAGTTACGTCGTGTACTGAAATTTCTAATGAAGCAAAGTTTGTCTACACATAGCATAATAAATTTCGTTGACACAGCTGTATTTTAAAATTTGTGTTTATAATTACCATTATTTAACATGGCTAGTTTAACAAAAAAAAAAAAGTGTGAAATAATAAGTATAACAGAGAATTTTAAACTTGGTGGACAAGAGAAATATGGTATGATTAATAAAAGAGACAAAACGGTGTATGTTTTACGTTCTGGTACAGTAGTATGTTGAACAACGTCTGTAAAATGTCATTTTGAAACAAATCACAAATCCTTTTGTCAAAACAGTGAACCAGACAAAACAGAGTTAATTGCTTAGAAATCGTTTGGCATTTGACTCCAATTCAGCATGCATTTTGCTTAAAGTATAACTTCTTACAATCCTAATATGAGTTATTTGTCATCTCTATAATCTGCAACACAATAGAAGTCACACTAATGTTACTTTAATTTAAATTACACGTTTAACTAAAAAATTTATTACTTTACAGTACAAAATGTATTTTTTTTCGCAGTAAATAAAGAGTTTTGAGCTGTTAGTATTAAGTTTGATTATTTACCACATAATGGCAAGTCAAAATTTTTTGACGTTAAACCTCATTAAACATTTCATTAGAAAAAAGGCACCTTGATCCATAAAGGTTAACATAAATAAAGAGGAAGAAAGATTATATAACTTTTTCTTAAAAATGTAAAATCAAAAGTGTCTCTATCATTCAGTTTCACTGATAAGATTTATAAGTAAAGTTCATATTTGAAAAACCAAGTCAATGCAACTTCTCCGAGCAATATGAACAAAAAATAAAAATTAAGTTTTAAATTTCAATGATTCTCCCCCCCCCCCCCGAGAGATGATTTTTGTTTAAAAGTAAAACTGTCTGATAACCCTTACATTTGCTGTCTCTCTCAAAAGTTAGGTTTAGAATAAAATTGGTTTACTAAAAATAATTCTATTTATTTCTTTGTCTGTCTCGTACAGTTTGGGTTTTGAATTCCCGGTCACTCTTTAACTAATCGATGGATAAACTGCATAGTAACCATACATATTTTTAGAGCATTTTCTAGTTGAAAGTTGCTCTCCAGAATTGGAGTACTGTTCTGAGCATTACAGTTAAAACGGACTACTTAAAACAGAACGCAATTTTTTAAAACATTTTGTAACTATGAAAATATTTCAAACAAAAACAGAACCGGAGAGGCGTGAAATATTCATTCATCGTCTTAACAAACGGAGATACAAAAGAAAAATAATGCAAGTCTTGCAATTACGCTGTTAATGACGTTGATTTAATTTAAAATGTAGCTTAATTACGCGTATTTAAAAAGGAATACAAAGTTTCAAAAAATGATTGCAATTCTATTCATTCTTAAGCTTTAGTAAAAATGAAATAAATTGTTGAAAATTCCAATCTGTCGTCGTTTTCCATAAAATACATTCTTAAAAATAAGTAATTGAGAGTAGAAGAGAAAACCACAAGTAAAAAAAATTGAAAAATAGAACTTCTCATAAAAAAACTATATAATTACTATAGTAATTATAATCATTACGGAAAATATTATTGCAGTATAACTATTGTGATTCAAATGAAAGTATAGTACAATGGAAAACAATATTGAAATATTTTTTTCTGTTTGCTTTGCTTTATCAATTATTTTTTCAAATGTTTGTTTTCTCCGATAATGAGCTTAGTTTTTAAAAAAGTATGCTATATAAATGCGATACAATTATTCTCCTTCTTATAATTCGTATTATATTAAAGTAAAATTTATTCAAAAATCAAGCAGTTTTGATTTATAAATTTATCCATGCATTATAGTTATTTTTCACGTGAATTTATTTTATTTTATTTTATTAACCTTCCACTTTGAATCTGCAAGGGACTTGCGACGGATCTCATAATTTTGAACTGACGAGGATGACTCCTGATCTGGTACTCAAATCTCCTAACTTCCACACCAAGCCAACCTTTTTATCCTTTCTAACCTTTTTATCACGCTGGACCGGTCAACATTTGATCATTTTACCACGGCCCTCCGAAACGTAGACGTTGCTTGTTTTTATGTTTTAGATTTTGATTTAATAATTTCAATCTAATTGTTTTTTTTTCTAATGCGACTGCACATTGATATTTTAACCTTTGCAGACCTAGTACATTCCCCAGGAGCTGGTATCACTTTTTAGAGCGGCACCATATAGGTGATACCAATTACCGCAAGTAATTTGGAAACCCAATTTACTCCCCAGAAGGAGGCACTAATGACGGAGCGAACCTGTACTAATATTTAATTTTGCCGAGAGCACCCAAGCCAAACAGACACTGTAGGGATCTTTTACACGCCGCTATCGATGTTCTTCATCATGAAAATCCACCGACTTGGGCTGGGGTCGAACCCGCAACCTTGGGTGCAGAAGGCCAGCGACAAACCAACCACGCCACCCAGCCGGCTGAATTGTAATGTAATTGTAATGAGATAAAGTGATTTAACATGGAATATAAAATGATTTCCTTAAAAAGTCACACAAACCCGAGAGAAATACGTCACAATATATGAGATGGAAATAATTTTATCTTTCTCCGGCTCATTGGTATTATTCGTTCCACGGACTGGCACCACTCCACGGCCTGGGAGCTAGAGACTACTGCTCTACACGACAGGTCTTTAGTAACATCAGGACTCAATAACTCCCGTCATGACAGTTCGGTTATCATGGCCACTCGGTTATCATGGTTCGTAATGGCCACTACACATTACGATAGAGAACCAACTCGTATGTCGTCCTCGTCCCTTCTGGCAGTTAAGAACTCCGTCACCAGTTCCTCATGTATAGTTTTTAATGTATCATAACTCTCTTTATCAAACACATGAAAATCCTCGTCGGGATACCAAAGAGATTTTTCTCTTTTTATCAATCATTCTTTTCTACTAATATAAAGTCAAACCTCCATAAAATGGACCTCTGTTTTTCGAACTTCTCTATTTTGCGAGCTTTTTCCTGGAACCAAGAACATTTTACAGTAGAGAGTCGTTTATCCGAATCAATTGGGACCGAACACCGTTCTGATACGCAATTGTTCGGGTAATCGAAAACCGCATGCGATCCATGCAGTATATGAAACCGGACACTATACGAATATTGAAAATCATCATATGTGGGATATGTGCTTGAATAAAAAGCAAAATAAGTGAAAAATGTCGCAATTTTACCTTGATTGTGGAAAATAATCACTGATTTTTCGCTGTACCATTGTACACTTTCAATTTTTCGTTGCAAGGTTTCTGATTCTCTTCAGCAGCAATAGTTGAGTAGGACAGCACTCTGATTGTTGCTCGTACCACCGCAAAAAGGCGTCAGCATTTTATAAACTCTTGCTACTTTCGTTGTTTTTGTTGTTCTCGTTTTTATCCGTTTTATCGGCGACAAGGTCGGATTCTTCTTGCACCGAAGTCACAATCTCGTCATCATTTAGCGTTTGAAATCCACAGCCTTCTGCATCGGTTGCCATCAGGCTTCTACATCAACAAAACTCAACAAAAGAGCACGTATACGCCTCACTTGAAAACAAACTGACCTAATATTCCGCGCAGATGTTTACCACAAATCACACAACTAAAATTCCCCAAATATCCTCCACTTTAGGTTTTCCCGTCACTTTTGGCCTCACGCGAAACAACTGTTGAGCATTGCACTGTTCGAAAACGTATCCGGACTTGGGTCCGGATATTTGACGCTCCGGATAATAAACGTTCGGATAAACGACGTTCTACTGAACTTTATTCTTTGTTCAATAACCTCCAAGTATTTTAAGATATTGTTCAAATTATTCTTTATTTTGGCACATTTTATGGTGATCAATGACCTTGAACTGGTATTACCAGTTGCCTAACTCACCTAGTGAAGTGAAATGGCTATAATTTTTCAAACAAAAGGCTCAAATAAAACTAACAGATTTTATGAGTATTTAGAAGAACGCATGGGGGTAGTGTATGCTTAAAGAATTACTGGTTATATAGCAATTTACGTTTAAAATTACTCGTAGGCTTAAAATTAGAAAATGTCATTAAAAAATTCATTACTTTTAATGTAAAATTATATTTCAAAGTTAAAAATACAATGTATTCCTGGGCATCATTTTTTCTCTCTTTTACCTTGCAGATTTCTTTTTGATGGGTAAGGCATATAAAATGAATAGATATTCATTTTCAAAAAAAGTGTAAATAATTACTGCGAACATTAATGCAACAAGTTCAAAACAGGAAGTTTCCGCACCCCACCCTCCCAGTAGGATGGCGCATATTATACGCTGGATTTTACGGTAATAATAATAAGTAATGAATACTTTGAATATCATTAACCAATATGCAAAAATTTAAACTTAATGTGATTTTTTTTAAAACCTTCGAAAATTTATAAACATACCGAGTATATTCTCAACATTTTAGACCTAAAAAACTCTTATTTATTCTACCATTTCTATTTCAAAAGGCTTATTTTAGCATTTGTTTATTTTCTTCGATGAAAATATAAAAATTGAAGAAAAATGAAAATTTAGAGGTGGGTAAAATCGTCTGCTTTTTCTCATTATTGTTTCAGACTTATTTGAACTCTCTGGAACAAACTTTATTTATTCTCTCTGAATATTTCGTGTTTTCATCTGATTCTCTAACTGTATTTGCTTTTTAATCTTTAATAGAAGGAGAAAAAAAGCAGAAAAGAAATCACGCTTTTAAGTTACGTCAGAACATAGAGATACTAAATGTTTTGTTTTTTCATTACGCGCTCGACGCTTGAAAAAAAAAAATGCAAAGCCTTTTATTTCCAACATCGAGGACCTCACTAAACACCGTGATTAATGCAACAATTATGTAAATAAAGTGACGAAAATGAGTTTTTGATTACTTTGTGGCTCGAGTGATGCACTTCACGCACATTTTTCAGCTGCTGAAGTGCAGCTCACTTAATAGAAGCAAAAGAAAGGGTATTTTTTCGTCTTTGTAAACGTCGCAAAAGCGAGCCACGGCATTGTGGTGATTAGTAACAATTGGTGTGTACATATTCATAAAAAAAAAGAAACCTTATTCCTTCTGAAGCTTTATACAAAAGCTGTTTAACTCAAGAGAAATCACGTACATAATTCGAGTTAGTGGTCGCACTGCGTTCTCTCTGGATTACCCCACAGCAGGTGTTTCACTTAGTAACAAACAACTGTTTTTTTATGTATCAATGCTTCGAATATATTCATTACTGTTGGAGATATTATTTTATCCGCCTATAAATTGGTACAATAATAACTTTTCAGTTTTGTTCATGTTGTAATATTCACGCCTGCTTTCGTCAATAAAATTAATTTTGAAATTTTATAAATTATACCGTAAAATCCGGCGTATAACGCGCCCTCATACTTTCAAGTTGCAATTTTTGATATTTAGGTATATTCGCCGGTACTACCGAACTTTAAAACAGTAAATAGAGAAGCAAGTATCGATGGTAATTATATGGTTGACATTAGGGTTTGCAATCCCGGGATTTCGGGATTACATTATCTAAATAAATCCCGGGATCGGTCCCGGGATTAGTATTCGACTATTTATTAAAAATACATGTTACCAGAGTTGAAATACTGAAAATATAATTAAAAATTGATTTAATATTATTTTAATGAAACAAATAAAAAATTAATTCACCATAAATAACAAATAAAAATAGTACCAAACGAAATTTAAAAAAATAAGCATTTCTTCATTTCTTGTGTTTCTGTAAATAAGCGTATAAAAACACAGCTCGTCAAGCGTTTCATCGTTGTGTTAGAAATTGTCCTGCCGAAGAAAATGCAAGTTCGAATTCTTTACTAGTAGGTATTATTGTCATTAAATAGGAGTATGTTCTTTCCAGGTAGTCACCACGTCTCCCTCCATTTTCAAAAAAGAGACATTTATTTTTGAATTTTTGATGACAATGTTTCAAATCTAATAGACTGCATTGGTGCATATACCTCTTTGATAACTTTATTTAGTTCTTCTGCTACACTTAATGGTTTTTGTATACATAAATTGATCCACTTATTGAATCAATTTCAAGTGTTACCTCATTTGAAATTGAAGATCCAGTTGCATGAGCTTTTAGTAATGCAATGGGATTTGAAGTGCCTCAAGTCTTCCAAGCTGGTTCGCAATTCATTTGCAGCAGTTAATTGAAGAAGGAACTGTGATAGAATCTATTCTTGAGATGTTGCTTATATTATTGTGTAAGCATTGCAGTGTGAGCCACTTAGATAGATCTACGCGACGTTTTCCCATACGAGAAGTGAGAGCTGTGCATCATATATTTATTTATAGCACTTGTAATTGCACAAAAAATTTTACGTACATATTTCATAAACAAAATATAAATTTTTGAAAAATTAAATTCTTGGAAAATTTTTTATCAGAATTTTTTTTTAGAATATAATTTAGACAAAAATTTAATCCCGGGATTGGAAAAAATACTGGGATCCCGGGGCTGAAATCCCTACTTGATATCTTCCAAAAATTCTAATTGCCCCTGTCCAAGTTAGCGGACACCGGACATCCTGAGGGTGGGAGACATGTCCGTTTTCTGACCTCATTCGCGATGGGGAGAAAGTTACAGAAGAAAGTAAGAGAAAATATATCAAATTTCACGGTTTAACATAGACACCCACCTCAAACCCTTCAAGGTTCAACACGTAAGAAAAATGACTTTAAACATATACAGTACAAAAAAAGTAAATAAGATATATTAAGTGAAATATTGAATTCGCAATACTTTGAAAAAAAATTTCAAATTGTAATTCAAACAAAAATTAAATCCCGAGATTAGTTATTTTAATCCCGGGATCCCGGGGCTGCAAACCCTAGTTGAAATTATATTAGAAAATATTGATAAGTTGGTTACTGTACAAAATGACTGAAAATATATCGAACCAAAACAAACCGATGTTTTTTTTTAGGTTCAGTTTCGGTGTTTTTTTTCGAACAAAATAATAGTTTCTTCCGGTTTTCGGTACAGTTCCGGTTCGAAACCATGGCAAAATGCCAGATATCGCTTATCGTGGTTTAAAATTACGAGGTCCGTATCCAATACGAGCCATGCGACCTCAAAGTATGAAGTTAACAAAATATCAGTCTATAAGATATCTAAATAAAAATACAAATTTCGCATAATTAATTTTTTTAAGATATAATCTAAAAAAAAATTCCCATGGAAAAAAAGTTCAAATTCTACTGATATCACAATTACTATTAAAACTCCTATTTTTTATTAGTTCAAATTCTGAAAATTTATTTACACTTTTAATACAATATATGCTGAAAATTACAAACTTCATTTGTATTGTTTACGTTCTGAGTTGACTTCCACAGACATCCCCTTCGTGATGTTAAAACCAACCAACCCAACGGTTTCTAGCAATATTTTAAACATTTTACCCTAGATTAAATTAAATGCGCATTCTACCACTTGTAGCTTCTTTTCTCGTACGGGTTTTAAGACCCACTGAAATCAATAAATCTGGCGTGAAAGCGTTTTAAGAAACCGGGGTGTCCCAGGGGTCGTTAAACAACCCCACGCTTAAGTGCCTTCAAATCTCTTCTCCATATGCAGTCCATTAGTTGATTAGGAAGAGGGTCCTATATGATTCGATTATCTTAAACGTTGGGGATTTGAGTCTCAGGGTTTCAAAGTATCACCATTTAAATAGAGGATTTGATTCGTTAAATTTCACTGAGTGGTTGGGGTGAGAACATTTTTTTTAAGGATTTTAATGTGTTTCATCAGGGGAACCAAATAAAGATCTGGACCCCAGACAATTAAAACATTTTTTAACGATTCCGTTGGGTGAACAAGACTTTGATAGAGTTTTATTTCTTTGAAGAAGGAAGGGAGCTTTTTAAATGATCTTAAAAGAGTTTTGTTTATTTTTCAGATTTTTAAGGGAGCATGGTACGATTAACAGAATTTTCTTTTTTTAATTTAATGATTTTCATAATTTTTTTTGGTTGCCTCTTATGTGTATGTTGGATGTGAAACAGATTTTTTGCTCAAAAGTTTATAAAATGCTAACCATTTAATTTTTTTACGGGAAAAACTTGAAACTTATAAAGTGATTTTCAAATGCTACTCCTCCTACAAAAATTAACGCACATATATAAAATTTGATTTACAAGTACATCAAACTATGTATAAGAAAAGTTGGTATGGGTTTTGTGATAACAAGATTGGCATTTGTACAATACTTCTTTTTATGAGAATGCTTATAAAAATTCCTTAAGAAATGTGTAAATTTTGATTGAAAAATGCATACCAACTTTTACTCCATGTACTATTATCGACAAGTGAAAACAATTTCCAAGTATTAGGCACAATAGAAAAAAAAATTTAGCATTTTAAATTAAGACAAACTAATTATTTTACCTTTCCGAGATAAGTCAGTTTAATTTTCGATTTGCCATTGGGATGTGAATAAAAACAAACGTAAAAGTTATCACAACTCTGCGTTTTCTAAACTTATAGCTTTCAAATTTTGTGAGTTTGTAGAAAAGTAGAGTCGACTCTCGATCGTTCGAAGTTGGATGGACCAATGAAAAACTTCGAATCATCAAGAGGGTAAGAAAAAACCCTCAAAATACACAAAGTGAAATTTTTTTTCTAACGCATTTAAATTTTTAACTAAGTAATAAAACAACGATTGTACATATGTATAAAATTATTTTAAAGTATTTTTGAAAGGACATATTATACAGTATAAATATTATAAAGAAGTTAAAAGTCCTGTATTAAAAGAATACATTCATACACAATCCTATGCATCTCTTCTTCACAATAGCGGACCATCCTTTCTAAACACATGTGTCGCAAGGCCACGTGTTAAACGAATGCTATGGATGGCTGACAACAGGTGCGGTTTGTCTAAATTGTCCACTAAAGGAATGAAAACAATATAAGTGTCTTTTTGCCAGAGGAACCGGAAAACACTAAAAATGTCAGAAGACAGATAGTCATTAAAGAGGTTACGTTACAGAGGAGACACGCAGACTCAATGCAAAACTTGTAAGTTCCAACCTGTTTGCTACAGGACAGTACATGATAGTGGGTGTTCGAATTATCGAGAGTTTTATAAGATAACTTTGAATTATATATAGCGTGTTGTAGTCTGGCTAGCAGCAGATTTTACTTCGAAATATTGAGAGTACCAAAACATATTGTTTTAGATCGAAATATCAAGAGTTTTTTTAGGGGCTGAGCATAGACTTCGAATTAGCGAGAGGTTCGTATTATCGAAGGTTTGAATTATCGAGAGTCGACTGTATATAAAAAATAATTTAGGCTAAAAAAACTAGATTTATTTTTTGACCGATTTTTGTCAATTGAATCGTATTGTGTCCCCTTAAATAATTGGCTCTAGTTCTGAATATATTAGTTAAAGTTATTGGTAATGTAAGTTATCCCACTATGTTCGGAACCATGATTTTGGAAAAACGTATAAATTGAGAATTTTTTTAACACAATTAGTATCAATTGAATTAGGATATACCTGTACAAATAAAAAAATTTTTAAAGAGTATTATTACAATAAAAAAATTATTTAAATACAACATTTTTTTCATAGTTTGCCTATGCTTAGCTAAAAATTCAGTACAAATGTTGAATTAATATTTTCTGAAATATATTAGTTCGAAGTGGATTTATTTCTATTTTAATTCCTCAGAGTAGAGAGATTTTAACAAAATATCACCGGTTATTATTTCAAAAAAAAAATTAATCGCAACTGAAAATAATGTGAATTCTTCAAAAATACAATCCAAGCTCTGTAAAGAAGCCTTAGTTATTTTAAGGCACCTTTTGTTTATTATAGAAGTATTTTTCGTAAAAGGCGAATAGTTTGAAAATATGTAATTCTTTCTGCACTTTTTTGCCCCCCCCCCCAAAAAAAAAATGTTTTTAAATAGTTTTTACTATTGTAATATTATACGAAAACAGCTTTATATGTATATTCTAATCAAGATGGCTATAAGTATCACACAAAAATTATTCATTAATACGTTTTTGAAAAATCATGATTCTGAGCGTAATTAGTTAGCTTGAATATAATAATGTCATGGTAAAAATAATCACGTTATGTATGTTTTGCACCTCTTATAAAATGAAGGATTACCCTCATGTATTAAAATTAAAAAGTATGATATTTTGGTGATGTTTACATTTTCGAAGTTATTATATTATTTTAATTAAAAGAAAATTATTTGTTTAGTTAAAATAAAAAAAATGGAGGAGACAAACAGGTTGAAAAATTATATTACGGTATCCGACAACTTGCGGCAACATTTTTTTTAAAAGGAAAATGGAGATATGAGAATTTTTTTTGTGGCTTTTAGATTTGTTTGGAACATTTTAAGAAAAATATTCTAAAATTAAGAAGAGAAAAAGAAATTATTATTACTAAAATGGGAAAAAATGGGTAAAAATTGACAAAAAATAACATAAACGGAGTTCATTCTGCACCAAAAGTTTATGAATAAATTTTCAATTTTTCAATTCTAATGTGGCGTTGCTATGTTATTCATTTTTGAAATGATCTTCAGAGGATAACAGATATTTAACTTTTTACAAAAACTAGTGTACTTTATCTTAGTTATTATATGAAATTTCTTTTAAAAAAAGTGATTATATAAGGGACTGTAAATTTTGTAGTAAAACAGTGATTGATAAATCTGAAGGTTAAGACATTCACTTCTGCTATTATACAGAATATATACACAAAAAATTTCAGTTCATTTTCAAAACTTTTTTAGCAATCGCAGTCCCCATTTGAGTTTTTTTTTCTTCAAAAAAACACATTTCGAGTACAACGCATTTTAAGGTATGACATTTTGCTTAAAGTAATAGCATTTGCTTTTGCTAAAACACTTGCAATTTTTATTCTAGTGAACGGAAAATAATAAACTTGGTATTTTTACAAAGATAATAAGTTGGCCTATAAAATAAATCATAAAAAAAAATTTGGCAATTTTTGGTAAAATTCACAATTATAGGAAGTTCTCACCTTAAGTTCTCAAGAGTAAAAAGTGAAATAAAGGCCTTTTGCGACTTTTCGAAGCATTGATTCACAAATAATTTGTTGCAAAACTAAATTAATTTTTTCGAAATTTATATAAAAATTCCATCCTTACTTCAGTTATAACTTTATATATATGTGTGTGGCTCTTTAAATTTTTTATCTTTAATATCTCCTACATTCAACAAAAATAATTGCAGAATTAAAGAAAATAGCAAGTATTCAAAATATTGCTTAGATCAGTAAAATATGTGAAATATTATTTTCATCATGCTAAAAAATAAAGAAAGGAGAGCGAGCACCTGTTTAAAAAACAATGAACGTGACAATTTGTTGTGATAAAAAACATAATTCACATAATAATATTAACAATATTTCCATAAATTTAAAAATTCGAATGACATTCTGTTCGAAATAAATACTTTAATTGAAAAGAAAAATAATTAGAGAAAAAAATAGCAGCATCTGCCACTATTTTCAACATTGTCATTATTTTATAAGCCAAAAGATGGCAACATTCGAAAAGCGACAGCCATTTGAAAATATCAATATACGCAGCTCATTCAAATCTAGATAGAATATTAACTTTTTCCCCATTTAACAAAGTTATTAATCTTGACAGCGCATGCCACTGACTTCAAGTATTATTCTTAACCTAGCATTAATCATTTAATGATCTTTTTCTTAGAGTCATGGAACTTCCGTTTATAAAAAATAAATAGAAGTTTAACGTCAGGTTTTTGAAAACGAATATTTAGATTTGCACCTGCCTGGTGAATTTGATTAATTCAGTTGTATATATATATAACTGATTTCAATTCGTCGTAGATGATTCTTAGAGATAGTTTACGGGAGAAAAAGGATTCTTTTTACTTGAAAAAAATAAACTACCTTTCTGTCGTGTACGGTTGAAATAATCTGAAAATAATTGTTCCATGTCTGTTGCGATGTCTGTTTCGGTGAATCGCTGCTTATGCAGCCCCCCTTTTTGTGAAGGTTGAAAACACCTTCGAGCCAAGGACGGTTTTGTGTTCGATCTCAATTTTTTTTGGCGTTGGAGTTAAAAAGAATTCCTCACGAAATGGTCGCCAAGTAGGAAAAGTAATCTTATTAAAATGAAAAGAATATTCTTAGATCTCGTTGGAAGAAATTGAAATTAATTAATTGGATTGTTTTATCAATGTTTTGAAATATCGACGCATTTTATAGAAATTTATTTTGAAGCACTTTGTTTTAATCACAAAAATACATATATCTTTAAAAAATTTTAATGCCTGATGAAATCCTAAAAATATTATAAGAGAACTGATTTTTACAAATCCTTTATTGCTAAACTGATCTCTTCGCAACTTAAATCATTATACATTCATATAATTAAACACGTAGGGCTTCTAAATCTTATAGAAATTGCAATAGTAAAACAAAATGCATTTTCTTTAAAATCACATCAAATTTGAAATTTTATCCAAATTTTAGCAAGTGAAACTACAGATATAAGACAACTGTCAATTTTGAATTCAATGGAGATCACGTAATTGCATCTATCACGTGCCCCTTATGTACTACAATAATGATTCACTTATAAAACCTTAGAACGTTTTAAAATATCGAAGATTACATTTCACCTTTAAATTCTTTTTTAATGATAGTTAGAATACTGGATAATTCTTAATGAACTAAATTCTTTCTCAGTTCTTAAAGAACTAAATTCTTTCTCATTCCTTAAAGAACTAAATTCTTTCTCAATTCTTAATAAACTGAAATCATATGACGTCATAGTCATGTACCATAAAAAACTTCGTACAACGCACATTTTAGGGCCGTGGGTAGCCTAGTGGTTAGAGCACCGGATTCCAGACCGGAGGGCTATGGTTCGATGCCCGACGCCGCTAAATACCACCGAGTATACACAGAGTACGTGCTCGTTAAATCAGTGGGTCCGAAAGTCTTGTGGCCGGTTGCAGCAGAAACCACGAGTGCAGGGGGCTGGAGAATATTTCCCTCCCCTTCAGTTCCATGCCAAAATTGTGGAGGTGGAGATAGGTGGTGTCGCGATCTATCGTTAAGAAGTCCAACCTGTCTCGCAGGCTATGGCAACTTTCATTCCTTCCCTTTGGGAAGGACACAACAACAACGCACACTTTTAACACAAAAAAAAAATAAGATCGAAATTGACGGGTGCCTTTTTACACTGGTTATAAAAATGGCGTCTTTAAAAATAGAAAGATGAGCATAACAAGATAGACTTCTACATGCTTATTGAAAGAAATGACATATTTTATGAACTTGAAGGGTTGTAGTTCTGAAGTATACTGTTTTTTGCTTGGGATAATACTTTTTCAATAAATGACTTAAAAACATAAAAGCGTTCATACGTACATTTCTCAGGTTCCTTCATAAAAAAGGGGTACGCGTTATACGGCAAATACAATAGAACGTCGTTTATCTGAACGTTTATTATGAAATATCCGAACCAAAGTCCGTATACATTTTCGAACTGCGCAATGCTCAACAGTTGTTTCCTGTGAGGCCAAAAGTGACGGGAAAATCCAAGATGAGGGACATTTGGGGAAATTCAGCTGTGTGTGAATTGGTAAACATCTGTGCGGAATATAAGGTAAGTTTTTTCCAAATGAGGGGGTGTATATGTGCTCTTTTGTTGAGTTTTGTTGATGTAGAAATTTGGATGGCATGTGATGCAGAAGACTGTGGATTTCAAATGCTAATTGATGACGAGATTGTGACTTCCGTGCAAGAAGAATACGACCCTATCGACGATGAAACAGATGAAGACGATGACAACAACAACGAAAGTAGCAAGGGTCCATCAAATGCTGACGCCTTTGTCTGCGTTATAGACAGCTATGGAGTGGTATGAACAACAATCTGAGTGCTGTCCTACTCAACTACTGCTGCTCAAGAGAATCAGAGATCATGCAGCGAAAAAACGAAGGTGTACAATGGTACAGTGAGAAGTAAGTGATTATCTTCCACAATGAAGGTAAAATTGTGACATTTTGCACCTATTAGGCTTTTTCTTCAAGCACGTTTCCCGCATGGGATGATTTTCAAAATTTGTATAATGTCCAGTATCATATACTGCATGGATCGCATTCGGTATTCGGTTATCCGAACCATCGCGTATCCGAACGGTGTCCGGTCCCAATTTATTCGGATAAACGACGTTCTACTGATCTAAAAAATAAAAAAAAATGAAGCTTGAAGGTATAGGTACGCGTTACGCGGTAGATTTTACGGTAACTGCATTCACATATTTCCAGGCAATCATTTCCTAAATTCATGTGACGTCATAGTCACATGATGAATGCAATCACGTGTTTACAGTCAGTCAGTTCATGCACTTCGCTGTTGCCAACTTTTGCTTTTTACAGTAACTTTTTTTTAAAAAAAAACATATTTGTCAGCGATAATAATACACAAAGGAAAACAAACTGCTCTTGATTTAGAATTTTTTTTTAATTTTGAGAATTTATTTGGAAAGTTTTTATTTTATATGAACATTTTTACATATCAATCAAATTTGAGTCTTTATATAAGTCTTACAAGTAGAACAAGTATAAGTTTGAGTCAGCTTTAGCCATAAACATTTGAGTAATTATGTGTATCCAAATAATGAGTACCTTTAAAATAATGAAGATTACACCTGACCTCAAAATAAAATAATCATAATAATAGTGGATAGATATATTTTTTAAGGGGCATGGTACAATTTAAGCAAAAATTTTTAATTTAAGGATTTTCAAAATTTTTTTGGTTGCCTCCTATTTGTAGCTATACACTATGTAAAACAGATTTTGTGCTCAAAATTTCATAAAAAGCTATCCATTTAATTTTTTTAAAGAAAAATTTGTGAAGTGATTTTAAAATGCTACTCCTATTACAAAAATTTGTGGCCGCGGTAGCCAAGTGGTCTAGGCATTGGATCATGAGTTCAATCCCAGTACCACTAAAGACCCGCCGTGTAGGGGATTGATGCGCGTTAAATCTGTCGAGAGCTCAAACGTCCTTCCGTTGGTGTGGTAGTTAGGAGAGGGGAGGGGGGGGGGTCGCCAAAAGCCCTCGTGTTGCTAAACAGTGCGACGTTAATATTCACTCACTCACCCTACAAAAATTTACATACACGCATGAAATTCGATCTACAAGTACATCAAACTATGTATAACAAAAGTTGGTATGGGTTTTGCGATAACATGATGGGTATTCGTACAATACTTCTTTTTATGGATGCTTAATGAAAATATCTTAAAAAATGTACAAAATCTGAGTTCAATTATTTTAAAAAAAATACATATTGCTTTGATTCAAAAATGCATTCCAACTTTGGTTACATGTTCTATTCGCAATAGGTAAAAAAAAAAATTCAAAGCATTAGACACAACAGAAAAAAAGCCTTAGCATTTTAAATGAAAACAAATTAGTTACTTTATCTGTCCGAGATAAGTCAGTTTAAAGTTTTGATTTGCCATAGGGATGTGAAAAAAAAAAACGAACGCAAAAGCTATCATAACACTGTGTTTTTTAAGTTTAGAGTTTTCAAAATTTGTCAGGTAATAGAAAAGTAAATAAAAATAATTTAAGCTAAAAAATTAAACTTGATTTTTTGACCGATTTTTTTCAATTGAATCGTACTGTGTCCTCTTAAAAAGTTAACAAATAATATACCAATCAATTTAAAAAAAAAAAAGAAAATCTGAATTGATATGTAATTATCAGTTTGTTGAAAAATTTAATAAAAAATTGCTTCTGCAATAATAAGTTCTTTTTATTTTTATTCTCATGTTTAAAATCTAATTTCTTTCTTAGTATATTACATTTCAAGTAATTAACAAATGTTCTTACAATACTTAATTATCATAAGTAATTATGCCGATAATTAATTATCACTTTGAAAGAAAAGGATTTGAAAATTACTTTCCTTTATAATATACATTACAATAAAGAATTTGAGTCCCACAATTTATTTTTAAAAAAAGGAAAGGAAAAATGAAACTTTTTGAATGAAAGATGATTTTATTAATCTGTCGACAATGTATTCCATAAAATTTTACTTCTTTTTTTTCGTTTTAAGATAATAATATAGTTATTACGATAATAAATAATACAAAGTGGCGAAAGAAAAATTTCGTTTTTATTGCGAATAATTATTTCATACTGAAGCTGAATATAAAAGTCACACTGTAGGCTGTTAATTATTGTCACCAGGAGAAATTTTGTTTATGCTTTTAACGAAAGCGTCATTAATTCTGAAAGTTATTTGACAGAAAAGTGGAAGCTGCTTTTTTTTTCTCTATTGCATCCAGTTTATTCAAATTGAGAGAAAGTTTGTGCCTATTCTTTCATATAATCTTCCCTCTTAAAACACTGAATTCTAAGCTGAATTATTCATAAGAATTCTTTTTAATTATTTTTATAAAAATGTTCCAATTTTTTCTTCTTTTTCTGTATTATTTATTTAAATAAAATTCATGTTCTTCTGATTTGTTAGAAACTGCGTTCATCAAAAAATGCATAATCTATAAGATCAAAACTTCTTTCTTAACTATATTCATTTAAAAATAAACTATGAAAAACACAAAACTTTCGTAAAATCGTAATACATTACAACTTCCGCATATGTATGTTATAATTTCTATCTATTTCAGTTTATTGTTTCAATATCTTTTACTCCTGAAATTATGACTAAGAATATTGGTTCACGAAAATTTTATTTTTCTCAACATTAAATAAAATTACAGCATATTTTTTTTTACCAAAAAGTGAAAAGAAAAGCATGAAGAGTTGCTTGCAACTGACGTATGAACAAAGTAATTTAATTTTTAAGAAAGAAAAAAAAATTGCCTTTAATTGAGATTTAAAATTTGAGTGTGTTATTACTTAGTTTTAATTATAAAATGTGTGTATTTTTATTATAATAATTAGAAAAACCTGCAGAAATACATTTGCTGTGTTTAGAAATATTTTTATTTACAAACCACATCAGTACTTAAACATCCAAAAAACCCGAAAATTTTTTATATGAAAGTAGGGATGAGAAAAAAATTTCTGCTTTTTTAACAGATTGATAGTAGTCTACGAAATATCTATCCTATTTATATTTAAAGATGTTTTTCCTGTAGATATAACTCTAAATCCTATCAGTTTTAAAAGCTCTAAGATCCTGTTTCAATAATTATTTTATTTTGTTTTGAACGAAACTATTTGGTTTTAAGTATAATACAGTTTAAAAGAAACATATTATCTCAGTAAATGATAAGCACAGAAATCTGTATAATTTACAATGATATAAAATAATTATTCTTACATGAATTGTAATTTATTAAAGACATTTTTAACAATAAAAATAGATATTCGAAGTAATTATTTTCTATTTTTTCAAATTTGCTTCGGAAAAAGTAATTAAAATTTAAATCTTTCTTTGAACTTACCAAAATTAATGAATGGTTATGAAAAATGTAGTCACATTATTTACCTTATTTTTAGTTCATAAAATAATTCTATTCTAAGTTACATTCAGGTTAAAGGTAAAAAAATATATCTTTTTTTAAACAAAGAAACGTTTATTTAGTTTTAATTGCTTTTGCTTTTTGCCCATTTATTTTTTAGAAAAATAAATTTATCTTAGAACGAGCTTTTAACTTTGATTTGGCAACAGCTGGTACAACTCTGAAAAGTGTTTGTACATATGGCAACACCTCGTTTCTGAGAAGTATATTATGTCACAAGTGCTAGAATAAATTGTATTTAATTGTCGTGCATATATATCACGGTAGGAAATGTAAAATAACTATTCCATTTGAACCTGTTTCTCCTCTAGGCTCTCTATAAATAAATTACTGTTTATGCTCATTTCACTTCAACTGCTTCAGTCTAAGGATTAATATATTAGAATGAAGAGAGTACGCTGCAGTTTATTCTGTATAAATTCTATATATCACTTTTACTACATGATAGATTTATATAATTTATCAAGAATTATATAGATAATAAATTTGAGTTTTTTTGACTTTTAAAATATTTTAAGTATTATAAATAGTTTATAAATTACGAATAAAAAAATATGTATATAATACAAGGTGATGGCATTGCATACATGTTTAAAGTTCCCACTTAAAAACACTAAAAAAAAGAACCACTACTCTGAGTGTCTTCAAATTTGAGCTGAATATACATGAAAAGGGGGGGGGGAGACGTGTGGAGTAATAAATAAAGTATAAATTGTTGACATCATACCAAGAAGACAAAATTCCAGATTTCGAGAAAAAAAATTATGGCTTTCTCACTTGAAGTTGCTTTTTCTCTATTATTTCAGAATAAAATATAAATATAACTTATAAAATTTTGTAATTGTATTGTTCCAATATGTATTTAATATTCTAAAAAATAGTTTGAAAAGGAAATATTTAATCAAAATCGCGACGCAAATATCTGAGTCATAGAATTTGTATTGTATAAATAGCATTTATAGAAATTTTTTTTAACAAAATTACCATAAATCTAGACACAATATACGTTATTTTTATCCAAAAATAGCTAATAACAGCTTTCAAAATAAAAACTTTTTTAAAAACTTTTTTTACATCCGTTTTGTTGAGCATTAAAAATAAATTGGCATCATTGATCATCGTCTATTCAACAATAGCTATTTTTTTTATCAAAGTTCTTTTCATGTTGGCAATAGCTACTAGCAGGAAATTTCTTATTCATTTTGGCGGTTTTTGGCTGATTTGTCATAACACTACAGGCAACTGTGTATATCAGAAAGTTTTGAAAAACATTCTATTTATTGGGTGGGATAGAAACCGGAAAACACTGTTTTCGTTAGAAGCTTCTTTTGTTAAATGTGTATCAATGTGGCAACAGTTTCGCATCCAGTGTGTTTTTATGTATTGTATTTCAATGTTTTTTAAACAAAATAATCTTTTTTTGTATCACTCCAACAATTTTTTTGACAGACATCATTGTTTCCTTTTTTTTTATAAAGTCATTTAATTCGCATCATTTATATTTCAGAAAGGAATTTGACACCAGCGAAAACAAGTTATCATGGAAAAATTGAAAGCAAACAATATAAATAGAAAAATTGCATTGTATACATTTCAATTTATGTATACACTGTTTCTGGAAGTATATGCAAAGAAAAGAAAATTGTGGTATTTCTCAATGAAATACTTTTAAAACATTTTTTTAAAAGAAATAAAACTGTTTGAATTTTGAGACAATCTGATTGTATTACTTTTACGAACAAATACAAACTTTTGACTTTTTTATACCCACTAGTTTTTGAGAAATCTTCGAAAACATCTCATAATCCAGTGTTTCTCAAACTGTGGGGCGCGCCCCCTTAGGGGGCGTGATAATCCTACAAGTGGGCGCGAGCATATTGAAAAGTCGAACACAAAAGATTATTTAAAAAAATTATAAATTTACTGTAAGCAAACAAACAAATACATTCTAATATTATGAAAAATAAAATTACCATTTACACTGATATAATACACTTATAAATATACCAGTAATGTATTTTATAATTAACAATACTAAGTTAAGAACAGGTTTAATAATTACCAATGACCCCATGGGCTTGTCATATATAAAATTATGTGTAAACATTAACACTTATCTCGATAATTTGTACAGTTTATAATTAAGCCCTTTAAAAACCGACTGAAAATTACACGATATTTCCCCAATGCCACCATTTAAAACGTAGCCAAGCGTATGTGGTTGAAAAGGAATGAATAAGCAAATACTTCGAAAATACTCTCAAGGTCATTTAACTGCATTCCAAAGCCTTCGGAATAATTTTATGGATAGCAGTTCACAGAAAAGATCGTACTTCGAAAAGACAGCCTGGGGCAATTAAAACACTGACTGGGACTGGGTGAGACGTTTATGTACGTTGGTAGCACTTAAGAAGTTAAAATAGTACTGTAGGCATCAAAGTGTAGTATTATTGAATTTAATACATTGTGTGCTATTGTATGGAGGGGGTGCGATGAAAATTATGATTGAATTTCGCAAATATTGAAAGTTTGAGAAGCACTGTCATAATCGTTTAGCATGAATATTTCTAGGGAATATACGAGGGTGAGTCGGAAAATAAGCTTCTCCTGTCAACTGTGGTCAGAGTTGAGTATGAAAGTCAAAGCATATATAATGAGACATTAAAGATAAGACATAAGTTTATTTTTCCACATAAGTACATTGAGACATTTGTCATACCGCTTGATAAGCTTCAAAAAACCTTGCAGGAAAACTCAGGGCCTTGCATGCGGAAGAAGCGTTTACTTTTGCGTGGAATTTTTGGAGGTTTGGTTCATCCTACGCAATCCTGTGACACCTTGTCGAAATTGAAAGAGGCGATTTGGAAAAAGCGGCATGGGTTTTTCAAATCTGGCGTTCTGTTATTGGATGGCAATCCGAGACCACATTTGGTGACGGCAACGCAAAACCATAATGCAACTCTTGTTTGGGAACACCTACACCATACGCCATACAGTCCTGATCTCGCACCAAGTGACTTTCATCTGTTTCTGGCTTTTGAGGAGAATCTCGTCTGAAGGCGCTTAGGAAGCAATGCTTTAGTCAAATAAGCCGTTTAACTCTTCTTCCGTATGCAAAACCCTAAGTTTTTCCTGGAGGGCTTTTTGAAGCTTATCAAGCGGTATAACAAATGTCTCAATGTGTACTTGGTATTTATTTGGAAAAATAAAGCTACGTCTTATCTTTACTGTCTCATTTTATGTTTTGACTTTAAAACTCAACTTTGACCACAGTCGACAGGGGAAAATTATTTTCTAACTCCCTTTCGTGCATTCTAAAAACATAAAAAGCGACGTGGTAAGAGGAACTGTGTCTGAATGGGATGATTTAATCTGATTTGATTTTTTATTACCTTCGCATTATAAAGCAACACGAGGGCTATTGGCGACGGACCTCGCAATAATGAACCGCAGTCAAGGGACAAGACGAGATTTGAGCTGCCCCCCCCCCTCCGAACATTCCCACTGCGCCAACGGGAGGATTTTGAGGAACGATAAATTTAACGTGCGTTAGCCTCTCTATATGGTGGGTGCAGTGTCCGGTGTGTCGCGAGTTCGTGACCATTACTACCAGGCTACCGCTGCCTTCTAGGACTTAGAAGGTTAAGAACACTATTACCAGGGGTTGGCAACCTTTTAGCCTGGCATGCCTAACCGATCTACGAAAATGATTCAGCGTGCCACACAGTAGTCCGTGTAGGGGAGCGAAGCACGTTAAATCTGTCGAGAGCTCAAACGTCCTCTCGTTAATGTAGTGTGGTAGTTAGGAGAGGAGGTGCTAGTTCAGGTGTCGTCCGCGTTACTTGACCATGGTTCAAAATGACGCGGACCGACCCCAAAAGCCCTCGTGTAGCTGAACAGTGGGACGTAAATATTCACTCACTCTCCACACAGTAGGACATATTTGAAAAATTTCGATTCCCGCTATATATATATAATGCATGCAGAGTTAGAGAATAGAGGTCAATAATATAGGTTAACAGTTTTATTTTGTGTGAATTTTGCATCATTTAAAGATTTTTCTTGGCATAAAAATAAACATAAAATATAACTATTTCTTCAGCAAAAAATAAAAGAATTAAAATTGTACTTATGTATTTTTAAACGTATTTATTAAAATGAGGAACAGACACCGTAAAATATAAGTATTTCCCTTCATTATAGTAATATAAAAGGATAAATAAAAATTTTAGTGTTTGCACCACTCTACTTACATATTGTGAAAACAAGGATTTAATTTGTGACTTTCAATTTGCCACGATTCTGAGCATTCAATTATTAAACACTATAATTGCGGACTCGAACTATTTTTCATGTGCGGGGAGATTTTTTTTTAGATATATAAATCTATAAGCGAAAAGTAGAGTACATGCATTTTTTCTCTCTTCAAAAACAATTAAATCTCTCCAGGATTCAATAATTTAAAAAATAGCTGTAAATTTAATTTTGGAGTTATCTTTCAGAATATTTCATTATTCCGTAAATGTCCGCAATTCTAAAGATGTTTATCGAATAAGGTACATTATAAATTTATCAAATTCCACCCACTCAAATATTGACAAATGTGTAGAGTAGCGCATAGGGCCACTGAGAATTGTACTGCGTGTCACATGTGGCACGCGGTTCTCGACATCTGCTATATACTCACACATAGGGTTTCTGATTTCCTGGGATTTTCCATTCCCGGGAATGTAATTGTTGTTCCCGAGATTCCCGGAAATACATCAAAATTTAAAAAAATTTGAAACAAGTTATTTTTAAACAAAATCAATAATCATTTTTAAATAAGGATACATACAAATTACAAAATTAATTCTTATTTATATAATGAGCTAAAAAGTACAAAAGATATATAATAAATTGATTATTCATTTTTGAAATAGGATTTCAGAAAGCATAAGCAATTTATACTTTTATCACTCAGGCATGGAAAAAATGTTAAAGATTTTGTAAATTAAAAATCTCGGGGAAAAACTCACATTTGAAAATAATTACTAAAATTAATGTTCCTTTACTGACTCACTGCGTTTGAAAATTAATCAGTCAAAGCTCTGAATCACTTATTTCCCTAATGTTGCTACTAAGAGATAAATATTTATATATACTTAAAAACTCATTTGCTGCTGAAGTGCCGATTATGTACGTTAAACATATTAATTATTGTATTTAAAATATTTTATTTGTTTTACCGATTTCTTGTTTATGGACTTGCTGTATTATTGTTACATAAATATAAATAAATATTAATATAAGAATCTCACACGAAAGTTAAGTTTAAAAAAAAATAATAAATAAGAAAAATTGCGCGATTTCTTATAAAAATATTCTCCCCCAAACAGTTTGTGAGTTCATTCCCTTCTTCAAATTGCTGATTCAATTAAATATCTCCTAATAAAAACTTGTATCCGAAAATTTTTTAAAAAAAAAAAGATCAAATAAATAACAGTTTTAAGTATTAGTACTTACATTATCCACGTAAATCTAGATTTTGGAACTTCGGTCACATAGTTCTGGTTGGCAACGAAATGCGATTGCTTTAAAAACTCAATTATTTCTTGTTAACGAAGCTCGATACACCCACGGCTAGCTGTGGAAAAATTCTCACCCCCCCCCTCAAATTTCTCAAATTTCACTCTTACCCCACAGTTGGGGTAGCGAACATTCTTTCGTCCAGAAGTTCAGGGTGAACGATCGCAAATTGCCACAGTAGGTTCAGTTAACGATGTCCGAAATAGAAATCTAAGGTTAAGTCAAAAATAGCTACCTCATAGATAATTCAAGCCCCGTGTGATTCCCGGGAAATCCGGGAACGAAGTCTAATTCCCGGAAATGGAAAAAGTACAAAAATCTTATGATTTCCCAGGTTCCCGGGAAAGAAATCCTACTCACACAGCATCACGAAATCTCCAGTGAATCGGGTGAATAACGGTTAGTACTACTCAAAAAATTCAATAAGGCATAAGAATAATGTTTTTGTTTCACTGTCTGAGAAATCTCACGATAACGAAAAAAAAAACATTCATTTAAAAAGATTTTTCAAAATTGTTCTCTATTTTATCAAGTGTTTGACAATCAATAGCAAACTACTCTCCTCTCTTTCAATTGGGCTGCATTTTGGCAATATAGCCTTTGCAGACACGGCAAGTTCCAAAGCCATTCAGAGGTGGCATCATCTAGTGGCTGCTCTCGCTACCAAATTTTGACACTTGAATTAATTTAATTCAAGTTCTCGTCGAAAGATAAATATCGCCGTGATTTAATTTTGCCGAGAGAACCGGAGCCAAATTAATTCTCAAGGTACCTTTTACATGCCACTTAGTCATATGACATGCTAGCCTACGATTTTCGCATCTAAGAAAATCTATCAACTCCAGCCGGGATCGAACCCAAAACCTTAGGCTTACGAGGAAGCCACGATGCCGTTAAACCCCCTAGCCGACCAGAGAAGAGAAAAGAGAGGGACTCACTAACAGAATAGTTAGTGAGTCCCTCTCTTTTCTCTGGTTCTTTTTATTCTTCTCTTCACTTTTTATTAAATAACTGCAATGAGTAGTATATATGTCAGAAAAAGAGCTTCAAATCTCTATTAATCTTTTTTCAATGGATTAAAACCACAGTACAATAAGAGTCATTCATGCAGAAACAAATAAATGAAGATTAATAATGGATGCTAATAATATCTTGGGATCTATCAGATTTAGTCTTCAAATCTAGATATTTTCTGTAACGCAGGGGTACTCAATCTTTTCTCCCGCCGAGCCACATACATATGACAGCTATTTCACGCGGGCCGCAACATGAGGCTTAATGGGAAAAAACACTGTAAGATGAAGGAAACATTGAATTCAGGTTAATGAGTTCTTACACCCCACTCAATTTAATTATTTTTTCTTCAGATATTGATATAATCAAGGAGAATTATATAGGTAAAATCTTTCATTTTTATACTGCTTTAACTCGAATATAAGTCGAAATCACGTTAATATCTTTATTAATCTATTTGTGTTTAGTGGTAATATGTGACAAGCAATATTATATATTTTAAGCATACCACTTTCGCGACAAATCACACACACTCACACAAGTGGTTGATCCAAGTTAGTTTCTCACTACAAAATAGTCAACATCCCAATCATTTTGAAACAACCTAATTTCTTTGGATATCTTTCGCTTGGGAGACACGATTTATAATTAAAGCTAAGTTTCACCTATAAAATGGTCGTTATACACTAGCTCAGTTCAGTACAGTGAACGCATTCTCGTTGGTTACGTGGCCACAGCGGACGTGGTTAGAGCGGACACATAACATTTCGTGGTCTGCGTGGACACTTTGAAACGCATCGTAGTTAGAGCAGACACATCCCCCCCCCCCATCTTAGAAAAGATTCAATTACCGAATTACAAGGATAAATATATTTTTGCCAATCAAATTTAATTATTTGTATTAAATTTTTAAGCTATTATAGTGCGAATACATTTTAAACATAGCGAAATGTAATAGAAATAAAAACTTTCAGAGAAATATTTAAAATTTAATAGTATGTAACAGTATAATGAAGGGTATGAACGAACATCAGGAATTTTGTGGAAAACTGTATTTTAGAGGTGCAATTGCCATAAAATTAATTAGTTTCATTAATGTAAGTATAAATAAATGCTAGAAGTAAAATACAAGATACAAGTAAATGAAAGAAAAATAAATACAAGTAAATAAATACTAACTAACCTTTATTATAAAGGCATAAATATTTACAATAGATTCCCGCATGAGTTTTTAAATACAAAGCAAAAAGGGTGTTTTTCAATCCAAAAATTTGGTTTAAAGCATTTTATTAGTCAAAACACTTTAAAGTAGCTTACGAATTAGAGTGAGCGTTAATTGGAAGGTAATTTGTGTGTGGGGGGGGGGCAAATTAAAAAAGTACACATTTTTTTAAATCTTTTTACTCATGTTTTATATTTTTATAAAATATATATATATATATGCATATATCTTGTTCAAATTTTCAATCCGTTAATAAAATACTTTCTTATTCATCCATTAAAGTTCACAAATACATTTTTTCAACTTGAAGTGGATAAAACTTGATGTTAATACAGTTGTTTTAAATATTAATTCATTCATTAAGTTAAATTAACGAATAAATAGTAACGAACAAAAATATAGTCCAATAGCATATATAGAAAGGAAACTCGTTCGGTGAGTCTGTAGCGCGTTGGACTTCTTATTCAAAGGTCGTGGGTTCGAATCCCAACAAGTTGTGCTAATTTCTGAGAATGTGATTTCTTTTTTTACTATGATATTTTACTAGAATAACTAAATTTAATCAATGAACAAATAGTAAGAAATAAAAATAAATAGTCCTACACCCCATATATAGAAAAGGAAAATTTCTTTCTCTATTTTGTCACTTAACATTGTGCTTCCGTCATATGAAAAAAAATTTGAAATTATATTAATAAATTGTTTTGTTATCACATCAAATAATCAATATTGCAGTGTCTTCCCGGTGAAATCTATTTTACATTCAATGCATCCCATTACAATAATATGGACTTCATAATTATATACGAAAGAAATATCAAACTTTTTCAATATACTGGCGATTAAAAAACTTGAATTGCGCAGCTGTATATAAATTTATTTTCAATTACATTAAAATTAAATATTTAATACAGAAATTATTTCCTGATTTATTTTAAATAATTAATAATTCAGAAATTTAATAATTAATAATAACTACTTCCTGAAAAATTTTTTCTGAATAACTTCTGATAAAATATGTAAGGAAAGCTAAACTTGTGACGGATCTATACGGTCTTTCACTAACTTCTTTTTTTCCTTAAAATAATTTATTTGTTTCAACCAATCTTCACCGAGAGCCAGGCGTGATTTATGTAAATAAGATATATTATATAAATTCGGTTTTCGCGAGTTAAGAAGCTAAGTAGTAGGAAGTGAGAAGTCAAGTGAATTAAAGATCGAGAAGTCGACACATAGTTGTTGACAAGTGAAGAGAACCCGATACGTGTTGATGTATGCGAAGAGAAGTGGATTTAAAATAGTGAAATTCATTATTACGGAGAGTGGAGTCTTCAGCCATTCTTCCAGCCATATAAAGGGCCTGGAGTCGTCACGAAGGAATCGCCGCAGTAAAATATAAGGTCAGTGACTTAGATTAAGAAAATCAGATTATTCTCGTGTGGCGTAGTTGTAATTGTGCGCGTTTAAGCTTTCATAGATTCAGTTGAAAAATTCTGTATTTTCCGCTAGTATTGATACCCCACTTCATTACTCCACTCTCACTTATTTATCTTAACTTGAATTATGTTGTGTCTAAACTTATTTACTGGTAAGCATCAATAAATCAGTTTGAATTTGAATTATGTCTTTTGATCATTTAAGCCCGCCTACTCATCCAGCCGAGTTTTCAGATAGACAGGAAGGTATTAGTGTAAGGGGTGGCTACAGGTCACCACACACTATATGCAGTAAGCAACAACAGCATTGGATTATATTATAACTTGAAAATGCATTATTGTTAATATATATAATGGTTTTCAAAATATTTAGCAAGCATTCCTGAAACGGGAGCTAGAACAAGAAATAACAAATGTTTTATTACATTGCTCTTTTAAATACCAGTTACACGAATACCAGTTTATATTTAGAACATTTTTTCTTCAAGCAATTTATAAGAAACACGCAGTCATGCTTCTAGATGTTATAATGTTAATTTTCATGGTTCACTAAATCCCGCACTTTTTAAAACAGAAATTTTTTTTAAATGCAATAAAAAAATCACAGATGAATCTCTCTCTCACTCTCTTAAAAATTTAACATTCTTCTGTTTCTCAAATTTCTTTATTTGTTCTTCGGTGATGTGATTTTTTAATTTAAAAAAGTTTATTTTTTTTAATTTAAAAATTCTATTTTCCTGTGAACATTTTATGTTCGTTTGATATTGTTCTGGTGTTCCATACTTTTCTTGAGAACTTAAATCGGAGAACATTTGTTCTAATTTGTACAATCGAATGATTTAGCCAATAGATTTTATTTTCGATATGAAGAACGCCTTTGCATGGACTATGTCATAATAGTGTAAAAGATAATTTTGCTGCCATAAATTGAAGAAGAAAATAAAAAGCAATTTTTTTTATCTACACCATATAAAATTTCTTTACATTCCTTTTTACTTTATTAACCAAAAAAAATTTTTCCCTCTCCTTCTCATGACATATAGTTGACTAATTTCCTTTCAATTTTTGTTGTTGTTGTTGATATTTTACTGATACAAATTCGAGCACCGATTGCAACAAATATATTCATTTATCATATTTTGTAAAAGCAGTCTATAAATATGCTGATTTTTATGATTACCATAAAAAGATTTAAAAATTCATTTGCAATTTAAAGTATGCATAGCAAAATACGAAGCATTTTGTATACAAGGCGAAATATATTGATTTAAGAAGATATAAATGGTACTGTAAAATACATTACTTTTTTTATATATATGTCACAGAATTAAATAAATACTGATATTTTTTGAACACATATAGAAGTACTCCGAATTGTATCATGTTCCGTAATTTTTCGCACACAGATATTACTTTTTTATCTTATCCAAAATCGCGAAAGAACTTGTTTTATCAAAAAATAGTGAAACTTTTTTTTTAGTTTAAGGATTTGAATATATCAGTGAACACTATTGAATATATATTATTTCAAAGAATATTTGAATGTATACAAATGTACAAAGAAGTTTTCACATTTCTTCTGTCTTATTTTATAGATTTTTTAATTCTATTTCCCCAAATGGATTTTATAGAATTCAGTCCTGAATTTGCATGAAATCTGATCTTATATCTGTAAAACATATTCTTAAAATGGATACTTTTTTTCTTTTAAATAGGACGGTGGATTAGTATTTTACCATTGCAGACCTAGTACATTCATCGGGAGCTGGTATAACTTTTTAATGTGGCACCTAAGAAATGGATACAAATTGCCACAAAGCAATTTTGAGGCATAGTCCCCAGAGGGAGGCATCTGATGACACGAACTTGCTCTAGGAACTTAATTTGGCCGAGAGAACTCAAGCCAAACAGGCACTGTAGGGATCTTTAACATGCCGCGTAATCAAACAACATGGACGCTGTCGATTTTCTTCATCGCAAAAATTCATCGACTTGGACCGGAGTCTAACCCGAAAACTTGGGCGTACAAAGCTAGTGCCTAACCTAGAAGCTAGGTGGCACAACTACGCCACCTAGACTTCTAAAATACTCAAAACCCCAGCGAGAGAGATACTCAACCTGCGGCCCAAAGTGGCCCGGTCATGACCCATTGCTCTGAGAAATTCTTTTATTTAAGACAATGTATTAAATATTTAGCGGGAAGTTCTTTAACAAAGAAATAAAAAAAAAATTTTGCTTTTTTTTTTTGCTGTCGATGTTGTACGGCTGTGAATTGATAATCTTTTTCTATTTGTATCAGTTATGGTTAGTGATAACAGACAACAGTGGAGTAGTTACAATTTTATGGGTGAAACTAATTTTGAACAATCTTTCATACCTTGCATGAGCAAAAAATATTCGAACGATTTGGAGGTTGACTGTTTCGTAGTGAAAAACAAACATGGATCAGTATTTGTTTGATTTGTCACGAAAGCGCTGTATTTAAAAAATACCAATAAACAGGAGTCATTTAGTAACATTTTTCCTCTTTCAAGAGGTGATATAAATGGGCTTTATTGAATATACTTTGCAACAGCAACGAAGTGTTTTGTCAGTGGTGTAATGTCACAGTTGTAACAAAGACATCCTAAGATGTTTGTTATATTGTTGGTAATCATATAAAACCGTTCACAGATGCAAAAATTGTGAAGGAGTGTTTCTTTAAATCTTTTAATTTAGTGTTAGTGACAAAAATAAAAAAAAAAGTATGAAAAAATAATAGTTAAAAAAAAAAAGCAAAACAGAAGTAAAATAACATTTTGATCAATTTTCCATATCTTTGATTTCCAACAATGTTATCTTGGTCTTAAAGCCTACCCCCCCTTTTACTCCCCGTTTAACCTCATGTTGTGGCCCAGCAGGAAAATAAGTTTGCGACGGATCTATACGCGTCTATTACTAACCCCTTGGGGACTCTTCTGGGGAAACGTTTTTACCAACCAACTTTCACTTAAGGTAAGAAAAAATGTGATTATATGCAAAAAAAGTATATTATATAAATTCTGTATTCGCGAGTTTTGAGAGTTAGTTGGTGAATGGAGGATCGTGTGAATTTGTTAAGTGCAAATCTATGTTTATAAAAGTATCAATTGAAGAATTCCAAGAGAGGACCACTCGGAGGTGATCGAATCCAGTTAAAGACTAACGTTCAAGGCCTCAACAGTAGGACTTCGACTTCACACGAGTGCAGGTATCGTGAGCCTTATTTAAGTAGAAGTTAAAGAATAACTTATTACAGCGAGGTGGAGTTGAAATTGAGCTTGTATAGGTTATCGTAGCATCAGTTGAGGGTCCGTAATATTATCCCCAGGCTAACGGGTCTCACCTTCGCTCTCTGCATACTGATCAACATTCTTAACTGGATTATTATTGTGCTTGCTTGATATTTTGTGACAATAAAATAATTAGAGTGAATCATGTCGACTGATTATTCAGTTATTCCCACACATCCGAGAGTAGACAAGGGGGAGAGGGAAGAGGGAAGAGGAGGGAAGCAGGAACCGACACGCATTACAAGTTGAGTACCCTTGCTCAAAACCAACCAAACGAATTTATTCTCAAATCTCTAAATTTTATCAATTCAAATCATCTGCGGAGAATAACAAATAAATATCCGAAACAAGATCGTTTGAAAGTAAGTACTCCCCCCCCCCCCTAGAAATTAAATCGTTTGCTTTTCGGAGCAGTTTTGAGAAATTAAAAATAATCCTTATAAGAATTATATGACTTTTAACGAATCGAGCTCCCAGAATTGGAAACATCCATCCTTTCGAAGAACACAAACAATACATTAATTTAAAATCTGATTCTTTGAAGGCGATTTTTACAAGACGACTTGGAACAATTCTTGTGGATTTGATCGTACTATAAATTGTTTTATTCAATCACTCGATAAATCGTTTATCATATTTCTATACATTTCCATATTAAGCCTTAACATAGGGTTAATTGTAATCAAGGCTGTGAGGGCCGACGTATCATTGTAGACGAAAACACGGAAAAAGAGACGTTCAAGGTCTATCTTATCGAGGAATTAACAGACACAGTTTATCCTGAAAGTGTAAAAGAATTACATTATCTAGTTTGTTGAATCGTACGAAAGTGTTTGTTATTAACCTCGATAATAGAACTAAATATGCTGTCATCAATTCAAAAACGATAAGGTTGTCAAAAATACATTTTTTGCCCTATAAATAAAGTAGAATGGTTTTCATGATTTTTTGGATTCATTTCACGTATTAAATTTATTTGTATGTCAAAATTTTATATAGTTTGTATTTATTTTTTCCTTATTGTTTGACCAAATGATAATTTTAAATCAAATTTTTTCTTATTATATGGTTTTATCTTCAAAATGATTTATTTTTAAATGTTATTAGTATTTTGAGCAAATAATCCCTGCGTTTTGCTAAAGTTCTTGCAAAATTCATATTGTATTAGAATTAAATTTACTTTATCTATCTGTTTATATGTAAAGGCCGGCAGGGTGGCGTGATTGGTCTGTCGCTGCCCTTCTGCATCCAAGATTGCGGATTCGACCCCGGCCCAAGTCGGTGGATTTTCATGATGCAGAAAATCGTTATTGGCCAAGTTTTAAGATTATACGGCATGCAAAAGATCCCTAGGGAGTCTGTTTGGTTTGGGTGCTCTCGGCAAAATTAAATCCTAGTACAGGTTCGCATCGTCAGAGCTCAGGTGCCTCCCTCTAGGGAGGAAACTGGGCGTCAAAGTTACCTGCGGTGGTGCCCGCACTAAAAAGAGATACCAGATTCCGGGGAATGTACTAGGTCTGCAATGGTAAAACACTAATCCGCAGCCCATTAGAAATAAAAAAAATATATAAAGGAGAAAAAAATACTCATTAATTACAAAAACTCTCAAACTATTACACCTACAGACATCAACTTTGGTGTAGAGATCCTCTAAGAATAGGTTTTTGTGGAAATCGACTCCCAAAGAGAGTTGCGGGGCCGTTATAGACGAAAATTCCCATTTATGAACTATTGAACCTATTGTTCTGAAATTTGGCAAGCGTGAAACTTTTACTTTTGTTTAGTAGAGATCGGATAAGAACGGTTTTTTCAGAGAAATCGACTGCCAAGGAGGGGAGGAGAGTTAAATACGCGTAAAAATGCATATACTTCCGTTTTAAAAGTTTTAAAGTAATTTTGAACCATGGTCAAGCGAGAAGAACGAAACCAGAGCTGCCCCCTCTCCTAATTACCTTACTACACCAACGAGAGAACATTTGAGCTCTCGACAGATTTAACGTGCATCGCTCCCTTACACGGCGGGTCTTCAATGGTACTGGGCTCGAACTCATGATACGCCAGCCACGAGTCCGTCACCTTGACCACTAGGCTACCGCGGCCACACCGTTGAAAGGAAGGTTATGAATTAATCGAATTTGGCTTGTGTGTCGGATTGCTTAGGCCTTTCTAAGAGTGGAAAATTGTTTATAGTTAGTTCTGTGATGAATGTTCTCGGATGTCAGCTGATAAATCTTCTAAGATACTCTACAATACCCTTTTGAGATCATGTTTTTGATTTTCAGATTCTCATAAGAATAATATTGAGCAATCGAAGCATTGGGCATAGAGTAAAATACATTTAACGCGAAAACGCTTAAGACGAAATATCGGTTAACACGAAATAATACAACGGTCCCGACAAACTACTATGTGTTTTCTTGCAGTTTTTCTTCTCTTCACACGAAAAAAGAAAATCGCTTAACACGAAAAGATTTCCCTTCTGGTAATGAATAAAATACGGAAAATCCAGTTGGAATGGATTTTCCTACTGTATCCTCGGAAGAATTCGTTGCAGTACATGATGATAATGTGTGCACAGCCTCAATTATGGAAGACAAAGACATTTTGGAGTTTGTTCACAACTAAAAAACAATCATTGATGCAAATTTCGACGACGAAAATGAAATGAATACTGCTACTGCTGTGTCCCCATGTCCTCCGAAATGAGGAACATCGTGAAAAAAGTATGCGTAGTAATTTAGATGCACATTCTAATGGTGAAATGAATAACAAAATGAACGACATAGAAAAATTTGTTGACAGTTTGATGCTAAAAGAAAAAATATCAGTTTATTTTCCTAAAACCCAATAAATGCTTTGTTTTTCAAAAAAACATGAAAACTTTGCATTACATTTCATAAAAGTCTAGTGAATGCTTTTGTTTCATTAATTTTCATTAAACTATACTGCTCGAATTAATGGGGACAAATATTTTTCTTCTTCTCTGGGTTGGTATATAATTACCAGTTATGTCCTAAACCACCTCAAACCGGTAAAATCTGCCCAGAAGTAACGTGACTGACGGATCGACGTTGACTGTAATTTACTCGTTTGATTTGTTTTAGTACATTAGTAGTTCAGTTGTGAGCCTTTCATTGTGGTAGCTGGTAGGTATAATTTTTCGTTCTACGTAACATGCATTATTTTTACTTGTTCAGAGATGGATATGACTCCGAGGGAGCGTTCTAAAATAATCGCTCTTAACAAACACACTTCTATGACTTAGAGAGACATAGCTACGGTAGTTGGTGTGGGCAAATCAAGTTTTTCAAGAATTTTAGGAACATTTCAAGATTTCTGATCATCGTCTCCAAAAAGAAAAGGAAAATGTGGGCTCAAACTAAAAATTATTCCAAGAACTGATAAAATTCTAATAAGAAATAGCAAAATAAATCAAAGTAAGACAAACACGTACCTTTGAAGGGATTTGTTGTATTATAGTGTTGAAGTGAGTTCCTCAACTGTACAAAAAAGTTTTCTAGAAGTTAGCCTAACAGATCAAGACCAAAGAAAAAGCAATTTCTAACACAGAAAACCCGTTGAGCATAGACCAAAAATACCGATCCTTGACTGTTAACTACTAGAAGAAGGTGATTTAACGACTAAAAGAAGGTGAAATTGCTTAATTAGCTTGGTAATTCACCAGACCTAAATCTTATTGAGAATTTATGACATTTCTCAAGAATCGTTTAGCTAAGATGAGTTGCATGGCAACAGAACAATTGATAAAATGTGCTACACAAGTGTGGTTCTACGATGATGAAGTTAAGAATATGTGTGCTGCACTCTTGGAGTCAATATCAAGAAGAGTTGAAGAGCTCATTAATACTATAGAAGGACATGCTTTGTACTAATATAGAGATTTTTATGTTTACTTAAGGAATGTAATGATCAAAAGCTAGGGTTTTAGAAAAAATCGTTTTTTACCATTTGTCCTAATTAATTCGAACAGTATAGTATATATCTACATAAATAAAATGTACTTTTGATGAACAGTTTTGCAATATCGTTTAACACGAATTTCTTTGAACCCGAAATAATATTTCAGTCCCCTCACTTTCGTGTTTTATACGCTTTTCCCTGTATATGCTTTTTAAAATGGTACAATAGTAATTACATTTATATTTTTTCAATAATTTGTATATACTAAAAGGTAACTTTAATTTGATAAAAAAAAATACTTAAATTATTTTTTTTCACATTATTTATTGCATTTTCCAACGAAAACGAAAAATTCTTTCAATTTGTGCGATAATTTTCAGCAGTTCTAAGAAAAAGTACTCGTGATATTTTGTCACACAGAAATATGGTACGGATTGAAAAATTCTTTAATAAATTTAATGCCCCAATGGTGTTACATCCCTTTCACGTCAATTCATCTTTTAATATGTCCAAAATATAATCAAAACTACCCCACAAATTTCCGAAACTCACACAAAAAAGAAAACACCTTTTCCCCCGTAATCTCCCAAATAAGCAAACATACCGTAGGTGAGAAAAACATAGACGCGTTAATGAAATTTCTGGAAAAAGTACTCTTCTTTCTTAGAACATCTTATTCATATTCAATTCGTATTTTTTAATGTGGCCTTATTGAAATTACGAGAAAACTATAATACGTTCTTTCTCTAAGAATAAAAAAAAGTCCCTTTTATACTTTATAACTTTTCCAAAAATAATTGATAAATTTTATACACTCAGGTATATGTATGGTTTTGCTCTGTATAATTTCCTAATATGCTTATTTTAATAACTTGCTTTTGAGATCTGTTTATTAACTTATTTCTTTAAGAAAAAATTTTTTAAAAAAAAATAATTATAATAATTTCTTGGAATAATGCGTTTCTTCTTCATAAAAAGAATTTACTGATAAAAAAGGATTTTTTTTAAAAAAAACTCTTTTGATACAGATTGAAAAAAATTAAAATAGTTTTTTAAAGAAATCTATTGAATGATGTATCATTCTCTTATATATTCTGTGTTAAAAAGAAATCTAAATACAGTAGAACCTGTTTTCGTGCAGTCCCTTTTTATGCGATTTATTTTTGTGCGATCATTTTTTATGCGGTACATGAATTTCAATAGCTTTTGTGCCACTGTAATGTTTTCTATCAATGTACCAGTGGCGTAACGGAGAACGTCAGCCTCTTGCAAAGTCAGGTCTTGCCTTAAATATTTTATATATTGGGTACGTACATACTTGGCGTTAGTCAGGCCTTGACCCCCACGAGGTGGAGGGTTGCGGGGGTGTACATTAAGCCACTGCAATGTACATATATACACTTCAAGACGCTCTGCTCATTTTCTATAAACAGTCTCCCGACAATGCATGTTCAGTTGCTTTCTCTTAACGCGGCAGCAGCCCACGCTTGATAGAAGACAAAACTTTTAATGACAGTGACATTATCAATAATTTTATAGATTATGAAGGCGGACAAAAAGAACCGGATTCTTTCAGAGCGGATAAAATATATGCAGGGATTCAGCTTTCCAACAAATTGGAAAATAATTTTATTAAAATAGATACCAATTCCGAAAGAAGTTTGAAATTTCCAAAAGAGCTACGATCTTGCATATCTGGTTATCGTGACGTTTTTAAGCAACTGACCAACCGACTTTCTCGCAAAAACTTATCTCTTACTTCATGATGCCAAAAATAAATCAACTGAAATTATATCTTCAAAGGATTTTGAACTTATTCATCACAGAAGATGAGTTATTTAAATTACTATATTGAGTAGCAGTGAATTATGTATGTGCATTTTGAAAACTTCTCCATGTATATACAATGAGAAATTAAATACTTTAAAAATGTTTCCATGTGTAATTTAATTTTTGATTTTGTTATGGAAGTACTTTCTTATAAATTTAATAAATAATGGGCACATTTTCTAAGTGCGTCTTTTTTTATGTGGTCACTCTCCACCGCATAAAAAAAATTCTGTAGTACTTCGACGAAGTTGTTTGTTATATGTAAGAATTCATGAAATTTTCGAATATTTTTTTGTGCGGTTATTTTTATGCGGTCCCTATTTCCTGCACAAAAACAGGTTTTACCGTACTTATGAACCAACTTAAGATTGTTTGGATATTGTTGGGTTTTTCTTGCTTCAGTGGTACGCAGAACGGAGGTACAGACCTTGAAATTCGGGATTTGACTTAATTTTTATGAACGTCGCACTCTTAGCAACGTGTTGAATAGCAGTCAAGTAAGGAGGACGACACCTTAGCTGGCACCCCACTATCCAAACATCCACACCTTGCCAATGGGAGAACTTTAAACCACGACAGATGCAGCCTCTTTATACGGCGTCTAGGACTAAGACTCACGGAAACCTTGGCTACTTGGTTACGACTGCCCCAATAAAAAAGGAGGAATAAACAAAAATAAAAGACAGCGGAGGAATACATTTTATATTCTCCTTAGAAAAGTTCAAAATTTCAAGCAATTAAACATTCAGTAAAATAAAAACAAATCAAGTGAAAAGTTTTTAACAGAATCGTTGGATTTAATTGATTCATGTACCTGATATCACTCGCCGATTTAAAAGTTGTGCCAATTTGTATGCCATATAAATTAATTAAATGGATATATAGATTGAGATTGTACCATTTCATTTGGCACGTTTCTCAAATGACTCCATCTTAACTTGGCTTCCTTTTTGGCATTTTGAAAAGAGACGCGCCAAATTATTTTAGTATTGGCGCGAGAGATTTTGCATTTGAAAGAATTTTTCAGTTATTTCTTCAGCATCTCCTTCTGTACTGGGCACCGAAAATGCAAACTCTCTCTTGCCTTACGTATCCCGCTTTGGGAATTTCCAATACAGATTTGACACACATTTTTACAGCATGTTAACTTTTTTAGTTAGCATTTTTCCAGCTGTTTCTTTCTCTGATTAATTAGAAAGTTTTTGAGCAATAAATATTTATAATGTTCATTAATGTCAACAAAAACATATGCGCGACACAGTTTTAAAGATGCAGGTGTTTTTAAGGTGAATACGGAGTTCAAAAGTGCCTAATTCTACTTTTTGTTCGATCTGTTTGAAATTCGGCCAGAATATTTTACAATATGTTCTTATACCATATAAAAATTTTTACTAATTTTTATTTTTAATTAATAGTTTTTCGTTGACTTTTAGGTAGATTTATATAAAGTTTCTCCTAATGTTTTTAAATTTAAAATAATACTTTTTTACAAAGCTTCTACTCGTCTTTTAACATAAATTAAATAAATCATTTAAAAAAACAACTCCAGATGCTTTGTAGGATTGTAATTTTATTTTTTAATGTATTAAAACCGTCACAACGTGAACAACATACCGTATTTATTCGAATCCAAGCTGCATCTCAATTTCACAACACGTTTTTATCAAAAGAATTTTAGAAAATAGCGTAAAATGGTTAAAATATTTACGAAATTCAAAAATTTTTTAAAGTGAGAGCTATTAAAAAGTGAATAAAACTAATTTATTTTCTCAATACTAAAAACAATTAAATACATGCATTAACCTTAACTTCAACTATTAAAACCAGCTTCAATTACCCCCACCCAAAGAACATTTCCGTTTTCGATTCTAAACGGCACCCGATTTTCAGTAGCAATGACATAGGAAAAAAAGTTCGGCTTAAATTCGAGCAAATACGGTAATACAACCAAATATGTACAAAGTATCCAAAAATATACAATAATTCTATCCAAAAACTCTTGCTATCTTTTGGCTAGATACAATGGACTAAATTCATGTGACGTCATAATCACATGATAAATGCAACCATGTCTTTCCAGCCAATCAGTTCATCTCGTCTTACTGCCACCAACTCATATTTTTTTAAAGAAACTTTCTTTTTAAAATTACGCATTTTCTAACAGCAGTAAAACATATAAGTAAACAAAATGTACTTGATTTAAAAGTATCCCTTTTATATAAGAATTTGTATTTAATTTTTTTTAAATATCTTAATATTGCGATATCTTTACAGAAATATTAAATTTGAACTTGTACATGGATTTTACAGTAACAAGATGTCTAAGTTTAATGTGAGCTTTGAATTTAACGGAAAATACGTGATAATATTTTTTTATGTGATTTCCATGAATTGAGTCCCCCGATAACTCGTGTACCATATTTCTAAAAATGTAATGGAAGTTACAAGAAGTGGAGTTTCAAGAATGAAACAGATCAAGAGGGCAAAATATAAATCGAAGCATCAACTTACAACTCATTATTTTAATATCAGCTCCATTTATTCTTCAGGTAATATAAATGGATAACCTACTTAAGTTGTGTGGGAGGTTGTATTTAATTGATACTTATCTAATGAGGGTGTACTCGAGAAATTTCTCTGAAAAAACCATTTTTACTTTGTATCTGGCTAGCGTAAGGTCCCAATTATAATGTATTTGACATACAAAACCAAAGAGAGAAAAGAGATATGAGATTCGTGTTCCTTTTTTTTCAAGGGGTCGTTTTACCGTAAGGGGAAAGACAAAGCTTTTGCACCTTCAAAAATTATTTCTTTCTCAGAAAGTATAAAAATAACACTAAATACGTTATTTGCGCAATATGGACTCTTTACAAAATATTTTTTATATAAAAATCAAAAGTATAGATCTTTTGAAACGGAGTATAAAGATTCGCGTATCGTCTGCAATTATTTACTTGCTTTTAAATAACGATAATTTTAATTTCTCCCAACTTTTTAAGCATCTATAAATCTTTTTTTAGAACATCTCTTGAAAATCTGTTTGCAAAATCTTGTTATTTTTCAGAAACTGAAAAATTAATCTCTTCTTCCATATCTTACTACCCATTGTTGTTTTACAACACAGAAATGAAACGTACTATCTGATATATAAAGCGAAAATTCTAGTGTTTGAATTAATGCCACCGTTTATGTCTGCTTTCACCAGTAATGCATCTTAATTTCCACGTAATAAATATTATAACTTTAAGCTACTTATTCAGTTAAAATAAGATTAGCACATAGAAATTTAAACATTTTTTATTAAAACTATCGATTAATGTATTAGCTAAATTACCTTATCATCAAAGAAAATTTGCGGAAAGATTGAAATAAGACAGTTAACTTAATCTGAATTTTATGACCATATTAGTTTGGATATTTTTTATTTGTTGCTTATTTTTTTCACGATTTAGATTTTTATACGAAAAATATGTCATTTTTCGTATTACTCTCTGTATTTTCATAATCCTAAATCCACGAAAGAAATGAATACAAGATTCATGTAACTTCAATCATAAATAAGGTTCATTGGTACTTACGTATTATCGCAACAATCGCCAACGTTCAAGATAACTCGTCAAATAGGCAACCCGAATTTCTCATGTGACGTATTGCGCTGAATTGGCAATCATGTGCTTTGTTTTTTTATATATCGCCAAAAGGTTGCGACAATACGCAAGTACCGATTCATTTTTTAGTTCTATATGTGATGGTTCTATCCGCGACTTTATTAACACCTTGTGGACTCTTCTGGGGAAAAGTAGTTAATTCAACCAACCTTCGCCGACCAAGAAAGCGTGATTATGTAAATAAAATATATTATATAAATTCTGTTTTCGCTAGTTTGTGGGTTGGCACGTTGGAGTTGGCAAGTAGGAGTTAACATAGAGTCTCCAGTTAGTTGTTAGTTGAAGATTGAAAGATAGTGGAATTAGTAAGAGATCTTGTCCAGGAAAAAGATTACAGAGTGTAGATCCAACGATGATCAAGCCCGATAAAGATCACCTACAAGTTTCCAGTGTAGGATCCGATGCATAAAAAGTACAGGTATTGTGACCTTGGTTAATTAGAAGTTAGCTTATTAGTGTGCGATGTAGTTGTAATTGAGCGTATTTAAGCTGTCTTAGATTCAGTTGAGGGTCCGTAGTAGTATCCCTGTGTTATAGAATCTCACCTCCGAGCTCTACTATTTAATCCCCTACTTTAATTAGATTGATATTGTGTCTTATTGATATTTGGAAACAATAAATTAATTAGATTGAAATCATGTCTGTGGATCATTCAGTTTCTCCCACACACCTAGCCAGGTTTACAGGTAGACAAGAGGGTTCAGATGTAAGCAGGAACCAACCGCTATTACATACATACAAATCTGTATTGAAATATAAATGACATTGATTATACATTTAATTTTAATAAGTATGTATATGATTGAAAAGAATATAATTCTACTTAAAATAATTTATTAAATATCATAATTTCTACAAAAACCACTTTATGTGGATTAGAGTAATGCAGTTTCGGGTTCCTGTTTATATATGAATTACAAATGACAGGGGTAAGTAACTTAGAAAAACTTTTCAGTTTATTGTATACATATTAAATACGGGCTTGTATTCAATATTTTGAAAGCAAAAATAAATTTTAAAAAAATGTCTTCATCAAAAAGGGTTTTCTTTTCTTCTTTTTCAGAGTAACTTTTTTTACGATTTACGCAAACATTTCTAACACACACATTTTGAAAGTCATAATCTTTTTTGTTTATAAATTTTTTTGAGCCTATAACATTAATAAAAATTAAATTTTCAAAAGACGGAAGAGGTTTTCTTTTGAAAGTGATTGAGATCTGAAATATTTTTCCACAAGACTTATCGATCAACATCAACGTCAAAATAAAGCAGATTGGCGGTTTGGATAATTTTTGTTTTTGGTGACTTTTACAACATGCAGCCAAACTATTTTACTGATATAAAAAAAGATTTGCCAGAAGAATACAGTAATCGAGCCAAAAAAAATCGCCAAATTTAGATTGGGCTTCATTCTTCATCTGTTTGGGCTTATTTTTTAAAATTAAGTGATCAAAAAAGGCTGAATTATTATGTGGACTATTAATCAGGAACGCGTCAGACTGACCACCTGACCCGAACATCTGCTTATGCATCTCAGGATTGAAAGGTCACTTATACTGAGTTGGGCACTGTAGGCCTTGGCCCTCATGGGCTGTTGCGCCACTGAGTTAAGTTATTTATCAGGAATTCATTTCAGTCAACTCGGTGGCTTAGAAGTAACTTGCTCGTCTTGTAAGCTCAAGATTGCGGGCTCGATCCCGGCTGGAGTCGATAGATTTTTTAGATGCAAAATGTCATATGATTATGTGGTAAGTAAAAGATCCCTTGGAGTTTCAATTCGGCTCTTGTACGCTCGGCAAAAGTAAGTCACGACAATATTCAGCATCTGACAGAGGTTGAATTGTATAAATTCAAGCGTCAACAATTTTGTAGTCGGAGTCGCCACTAGATGGTGCTGTCAATCAAATGGCTGTCCCACTCGGGGGACTTGCCATGTCTGTAAAGACTTAACTTGCCAAAAAATGCAGCCCATTTCATAAAGTTTCTATTTGGGTTACGATTAGATTTGAAGTAAACAATTTTATTCTCTATCGAAGCTTGAATACCTTCTGCAAAGCACAATCTTTTTCGTGAAAGCCATCTGGGTGGTGTGGTTGGTTTGCACTGGCCTTCTGCACCCAAGGTTGCGGGTTCGACCCCGGCCCAAGTCGGTGGATTTTCATGGAGAAAATCGACAGCGGTCATGTCGTATGATTATACGGCATGTAAAAGCTCCCTAGGGTGTCTGTCTGGCTTGGGTGCTCTCGGCAAAATTAAATCCTAGTACATGTTCACATCGCCAGATCTCATGTGCCTCCCTCTAGGGAGGAAACTGGGAGTTAAATTACCTGCGGCGATTGGTATCCGCCTATAGGATGCCCCACTAAAAAGAGATACCTGATTCCGGGGATGCAATGGTAAAACGCCAATCCGCAACCCATTAGAAATAAAAAAAATCTTTTTCGGGAATAGAATTCCTTTTATACCGAAATCCCAGAATAGCCAAAGCTCCAAGCAAAAGTTTGGGAAACTAGAAACTGTGAGCAGACTCAAATACGTGACAATTTTAAGCAACTTTAAGACTTAAAAAAAAATTTCAACTGTGAGTCTTTCGCACGTGCCGCCTTCTATCTCTTCGCACTTACGTCAAGGCCTGGAACAAGGTCCACAGATGCGATAACACGAGATTAAATATAAATAAACTGCGATAAAAGATGCAAAATTGTGGCCTCTTTATCAAAGTTCCCTCATTCACCCATTTATCTGAAACGGGAAAAAAGAACATTTGTTATTTAAACTTTTGGATACTTGGTAACCGTTTGGAGGAGCACGTTTTTTGACGCAAAATGTTATTCACGCGAGATAATTTTTTTTTTTGTTAAGGAGAAAAAATGGTGAAAAAATTATCAAAATTTGCAACAATTCAGATTTTTGGGGAAAAGGATAACATGTTGCGAAGTAAGAGATTAAAACGTCTGGTGGTGTCTGAGTTTTAAAATAGAGCTCTTAAATCTCAGTCGAGAGCTATTTCAATAAAGAGGGAAAAAAGACGGAAGAGATTTTTCCCGTTTTGCTGAGCAATTTAGACATGTTTTCAATTAAATTAAAGTCGTTTTATGTAAATAGGGGATTTCATAGAAAGGTAGTTAAAAGGGATGTTATAATTTAATTTCGCGACAAATTAATTCGCGAGGAAAGACTTGTAGAGACAATGTTAAATTATCATATTTAAATATAAGTTTTTTTAAACGTCTGCAAAAGACTTCACACATTTACAGTTTTAATAGATATTTAATAAATTCTATCTAATTGCTAGAGATGTGCTATAAATACTATGTGGTTATTTATTTTAAGAATGTAAAGAGCGATGATAACTTAGCTAAAATATTTAGCAGTTCGATAATAGAATGTAGGTTTAGATCATATAGTTCTAAGTAAATATAATTTTACTATCCATTACACACCCGATTCGCTGTGTATTTCATGATGTTGTAGAACTATATATTGTTTTTAAGTTACTGAGTGAGAGTGAATATTAACGTCCCACTGTTCAGCTACATGAGGGCTTTTGGGGACGGTCCGCGTCATTTTGAACCATGGTCAAGTGATGAGGACTACACCTGTGCTGGAACCTTTCTCCTAACTACCACACCACACCAACGGGAGGCCGTTTGAGCTCTCGACGGATTTAACGTGCATTGCTCCCTTACACGGTGGATCTTCAGTGGTACTGGGATCGAACTCATGACATGCTAGCCACGATCCGATGCCTAGACTACTTGGCTACTGCGGCCACTTTAAGATACCGAGAGCTGTGGCGCACACAAAGGGGGGTCCCCGGATCCGGACACCCGAAGCACTTTTTTTCGATTGATTATAACCCTATGTATACAGTGCGTAAAATTTAATTTAGTATTTGTTATTAATAATTAATGCTATTAATTAAGGCTAATTATTCATTCTATAATTAATTTTTTACTGTATTTGTTCCCGAAAATCGACATAATCAGAAGAATATGTTGGGCAGCGTTTCGGAGCATGACAAGAGAATAGTGGGCTTACAACCCTTAACCCCCCCCCCCTCCTCCTTTGAAAAATTCCTGTGTTCGCTACTGACTGACAGATATCTAAATTCTAGAATTAAGCTTTCGATGGCATTCAAACGCATTTTTATAGCCTCAGCCACTTGATTTAAAAAGGACAGCCCTCGAGATTCTAAAACGGAATTATATTTATCTTTTATATCCCTGAGAGTCATTTTTCGTAAAACCTGTTCTTACGGAATATATATTTAACAAAAGAAACAGGCTTGTCGAATTTCAAGTCTGCAGGTTTAACACAGTTCTGGAGATCTCGTGATGAATGAGTGAGAGAGTCTCTTTTTTCCTATACGTCTATAGAAAGAGCTAATGCATGTTAGTTAAATATGTCGGAACTCAAAGAGAAGAGACGCAGAATGTGGGATGCCGACACAGGTGTCCATTTCGTCATTTCACTGTGATTTAAAATTACAAGCCGTATTGGCTGTATCAGGGAGACCATTATACGAGAAAGAAATGTGAAACCTGAAATTGAATTTTTTAAAAAATCCTAAACATCGTTTTATGAAGTATATCTTAATATTACACTTAAATTTTTCTGTTTATTTCTGTGGGAATCTAACCGAAATCTTCCGAAAAAGTTAGATTCTTCAGATAGCGGGGTTTTTATTGGGCAGGGTGTCTAGGGGTTTTTACGATGTATGGGTTAACTTTGAAAAACAGAATAGACAACATAGTTTAAAGAAACTAAATAATTTATTACAAGTTATAGGAGAGTATTTACATGGGGAATATTTACAAAAAATAGAAATTAGGACATGCAGACATTTATATAGGAAAATTTATAGGCAGACATTAATATAGAAACATTAATATAGGAAGGATAGATAGTCCCTTATGCGAGATGACGTTAGAGATTAAATAAAACTCATTATGCGATGTGTAGGTGACTTACCGCCTTATGTCGGCGAAACAAGCGCGGACGCACTAAAACGATGCTTCCTAGTCGATGGTTAGTTGGCCTCAGACCAAACCAAATCGCGTCAGCGTTTTAATAAGCACGTTAGATGGCGTTGCTGTGAAATGCTGTTTTTGACTAACATTGCCGTCCTTTGCAAAGGGATATGATCTAACCTTTTACAAAAAGAAAAAGTTCTATAGGATACCCTACATTTATGCTTTGCTAGTGTGTTGCAATAAATCTAATTGTCTATTCCTCCCAGATTACAAGGTCCTTCGACCACGGTCAAACCGCTCGTCATTTTGAACTACAGTACGATGACAAGGTCAACACCTGAGTCGACATCCCACTTTCCACATCTATACTGTATTATCGAGCTCCAACAGAATTAACGTGGGTCCTCCCCTACCATTGGAAGATATTTCTATGAAGTTTCAATACTTTAACTTATTACCTATTCGTTATGGGGTCTTTACACTATTAGGTTGCCATTTCCCTTATAACTGATTACAATTTCTTTCTGATTACTGATTGATTTACAATTTTCCTTGATCTGATAATATTCATCACCGAATTTGAACGATCTATATCATTACACAGCAGTTTTAAAACAACTAAGGCTTGAACGCGCACGGGTCTTTTTATCATGAAGCTTGTAACTTAATTTTTTATTGCAGGCTCCGAACTGCCTATATCTATTCATCACAAAGGCCCACTAACCTCACCCTAAACGCCTAATAATTTTGAACTTAAGGCGTGACGAATTCGGCGCCAAAGATGACCCCTTGTTCTCCACATCAACAACGCTTCGTCAATGTAAGGTTGGTTCATTGATTGGTTGATTGATGTTTTATGGCGCAAGTGCATCAATATAAATATTCAGAGCTGTGAAAAATGTATTGGGCCAAAGCCGGGCTTTGTGTTATGAGAGTTAGAAATCTTGACTCAACTGAAACATTGCCAGCCACGAGCTCTTGTGATGTTATTCACTCGGCTATCGTGCTCGTACCTTTACAATTATAGTTACTAGAATTTTTTTTTGTATGTGAGGCAACTAAGGCTATTATCCCGCTTATAACTTTGCAGTGATGTTGTGGGAATCTAAGAAAAAGATTGATTGTCTAATTGCTTATTAATGTTATACTTAGAAACAATATGAATATTATAATTTTGTGGCAGACCTCATAGTTTTAAAATATTATTGAGTGACGAAGAGTGCACCGGAAATGCCCCCCCACCACCACACGCTTTCTTAACTTCTATAGCAGGGGTCGGCAACCTTTTAGATGTGGCGTGCCAAACCAATCTGCCATAGGATTTAGCGTGTCAAACCAATCTACCAATAGGATTCAGCATGCCAAACCTATCTACCATAGTATTCAGCATGCCAAACCAATCTATCATAAGATTCAGCATGCCAAATCAATCTACCAACAGGATTCAGTGTACCAAACCAATCTACCAACAGGATTCAGCGTGCCAAATCAATCTACCAATAGGATTCAGCATGCCACACGTAGGACATTTTTGAAATCATTAGATTCACAGATAATACGTGCAGAGTTAAAGAATATAGATCAGTAATATCGATTTACAATATCTATTTTGCCTCATTTAAAGATGTTTCTCATAATAAAAATAGAAAGCATAAAATTTTCTATTTCTTCAACAAAAAAACAACAAAAAATTAAGACTGCACATCATGTATTTGTAAGCATATTTATTAAAATAAGAAATAAACAGAGAGAAACATAAGTATTACCCTTCTCAAAGAATTACATAAAAAAGCAAACAAAAATTTTAGTTTGAACCTAGCTGTAATTTGTGACTTGCAATTTGACATGACGCTGAACATTCAGTTGTTAAACAATTTCTTTGCGGACACGAAATACTTTGCATACGAGGCAAGAGTTTTCACTTAAATATGTAGAACCAGAAGTGGAAAGCCGAGTACATACAATTTCTCTCAACAATTAAATCTCTCTAGCAATGTCATTCAATAATTTACAAAATATTTGTAATTTTATCTTTAGAATAATCTAGCCGGCTGGGTGGCGTAGTTGGTTGGTTTGTCGCTGGCCTTCTGCACCCAAGGTTACGGGTTCGACCCTGGCCCAAGTCGGTGGATTTTCAAAACGCAGAAAATTGACATAGGTATGTAAAAGATCCCTGGAGTGTCTGTTTGGCTTGGGTGCTCTCAGCAGCAAAATTAAATCCTAGTACAGGTTCGCATCGTCATAGCTCAGGTGCATCCCTCTAAGGAGGAAACTGCGCGTCAAAATTACCTGCGGCGATTGGTATCCGCCTATACGGTGTCGTCCTAAAATAAAAGATTCCAGTTTCCGGGGAATGTACTAAGTCTGCAATGATAAAACACCAATCTGAGGCCCATTTAGAAATAAAAAAAATCTTTCAGATTTTCCCGCCATTCCCTAAAAAATGTCCGTAATTCTGTAAAATAAGGTCCATTACAAATTTATCAGCTTTCATCCATTTAAAAATTGACAAAATTGTTGAATATTGCAAAGTGCCACTAAGAATTAAGCCACGTGCCACTTGTGGCACGCATGCCATAGGTTGCCGATTCTTGTTCTATACTATACCCCCATGATGACCTTGATTTCTTACAAATTAAATGAGTTGCGTACGCGATAAATATTGGAAGATCGTAATCTAAAAAAACAACAGAAATTTGAAGGAGGGGCATCCGTAGAGGACTTTGTAATTGAGTCTTTTCCTCTATAAGTATTTCTGCAAGGCTAATTCAAGAAAACATAACGCATTCGGTTCAGTGATAACGAAAGTGTTCTTTTTAATGTATGCTAATCCGTTTCTCTCCCTCCCCTTTATTTGAGAAAAAAATATGCAACCTTGAGATCGTCTCGATTACCAAGAAGTTCTTGAGGTGATCATAATCCGATATGTAAAATTTGGGAATCATTTCTAAGGTCAAATGCCATTAGCGAATGTCCGTTTTAGCCAAGTGGATGTGGCATCGAATATGTAGTGGACTTTCATACCAGGAGTGCGTTCTATTAAAGACTTGTGTCACAGAAGAGCTGATACATAAAAAGTATATATCAAGGTATAATCAGCATGTTGGTGGGGATGTGAATGGGTAGCCAATTCAGGTGTCGTCCTCGTCACTTGACTGGGATTAAAAATTACGAGTTCGGTCACCAATAGCACTCTGGTAGCCAAACAATGCATCGTTAATAAATAATCAAGGAATTAAACAGATGCAGTGTGAAGAGTATTGACACGGAAATTCGTAATTTGGGACTTCGGTCAATTAGCGTGAGCGACGCCAGAGCTTGTACCAGACTCTCTCCAAACTTTCAAATCAGACTAATGCAGTGTTTCTAAAACTGTAGGGCGTACCCCTCTAGCTAGGGGGGCGTGATAACCCTACGAGGGAGGCGCGAGCCTATTGAAAAGTCGAAAACAAAAGATTATTTGTAAAAATCAGTAATTTACTGAAAAATACTACTGACATAATAAAAAATAAAATACACATTTACACTGGTATAATACACGTACAAATATATCAGTACTAAGCAACGTATTTCATAATTAATTTAACAATACTAAGTAAAGAACAAGTTTATTAATTACCAGTGATCCCATAAGGCTTGACATATATAAACTTATATGCAAAAACTAACACTTATCTTGATAATTTGTACTGTTTTAATTAATCTCTTAAATGCTGATTATAAAAATTACGCGATTTGTTTCCCAATGCCACCGTTTAACATATAGAACGAGCATATGTGGTGTGTAGGGGGTAGGAAAGGATTAAATAAGTAACTCCTTTCCAAACACTCAGTTATTTTATTGCATTTCACAGCGCTTTCAGAATAATTTTATGGATAGCAGTTCACAGGAAAGATCGTATTTTGGAAAGACATATGTATACGTCCATGAAATTAACACACTAGTTAAGCGAGACGTTTATATACGCCGGTGGTACTTATTAAAGTCGTATAATAGGTTTAGCGTCAAAGTATAAGTATTATTGAATTCAATACATTCTTATTGTAGGGAAGGGGGCGCGATGAAAATTATGATTGAATATTGGGTCGCAAATATTGAAAGTTTGAGAAGCACTGCACCAGAGAGAGAATTTTAAAAGCTCTGACAGATAAACGTGTATTAACCTCGTTACACAACGGGGTTGAAGTGGAATAAAAGTGGAATAAATACGCGACTATAACCGTGAGCGCTTTTCAGATATAAGTATGTTTTTATAGATTTCTCATTAAATTTGCGTGATTAATAGATAGAACAAGAAAACTTATTTTTATTATCACCCTTTTATAAGCTTCACTTATATGTAATGGAATCTTTGAACTCAATTTTTATCCTCTTTAAAAGGTCAGATTAATTCGAAATTTCGCTCACTTGTTCAGGACCGATGACGATACAATAATGTAAAAATTTTGTACCATTGTCTTAATCAGGATCATCAGGATGAACAATTTCCCATTTTCAGATCCCATCCCGCATCCGGCGCCGCCCATCCGGTATAGTGGTCAGTGAAGTTGACTGCGGTGCCGTAGGGACTGGGTTCGAATCCCGGAGAAGGCATGGATGTTTGTGTTGTAATCCTTTCTTCTGTCTGTGTTGTACACCCCCGTGTTATACATTGCGTGGTGCACGGGGTTTATAAATGTTAACAGAAAAAAAAAAATCCCGCATCCGGCGACTCATTTTAGATCTCATTTCCAGATTTGGCGATCAAAATAAGTTACAACTTTGTTTGATTAACTATAAAAGGGTGCGCTTTTTAGTTTTTTTAAAACTATAATTTATTCTGCAACAAGCTCGATTAAAAATCCGTTTGGCATTAGTTTAATACTTACCGGTAAAAAAAAAATGTATTTAAAAATAAATAAAAAGTCAGATTAAAAAAGGCTCTTCTCTTTGAAATAATAATAATATGAAAACATGATACAGTGTTTTGCCTAAAATAAAACAATCGAAGTCTAAGCCCTTAAAAGGATCTTTTGGGATGCTCGCCCTGTAAGCCCCCACCACCAAAATAAGCCTCAGTGAAGAAAGTCAGCCAAACAAATGCACACACTCCCGAGGGAATGTTTATCAACATAGCCCTATATATATATACTAGCTGTTACCCGCCCGCTTCGCTGGGTATTTCATGATGTTTTATAAATTTTTACTGCTTATATATATGTATAAATTATTGATATCTAAGTCCTAGCATTAAGAATTCGATTGAATTGAAAAATATACTTATACCTGTAACTGTCACCTACCTGTTGATAAAAAAAAGAGCAGAACTCATCTAATTTGTATTTTCTAAAAATCTCTAAAATTGAAGCATAGAATGATGTTTGCTCTTTCGTAACTCAAAAACCAAGTGGATTCCCGCAAACCAATTTTCGGTGGATCTCTACTCTATAAATTGAACATGCAAGCCAAATTTCAAGTCTAAATCTAACAGAAAAAAGCAAAAGTTTTACTATAAATATACCCGTAATCCCGTTGAGAGCCGTTTTTCAAAATTACCGCTCTTAGCGGATTTCAATTCAACAAAAGAAAAATGCAAGCCAAATTTCATTATTATAGTCCTTGTAGCTCGAAAAAAGTAATTTTTTTTGTCAATACGTCCCAGAACCCCCTGCAACCCCCCAGAACTTGATTTGCTTAAAATTTATTCTTAGTGGATCCCTATTCAACAAAAGAAACATGCTTAACAAATTTCAAGTATATGGGTCTAACAATTAAAAACAGGAATTTTTTTCTGTAACTCCTCTTGACCCCTCGCAAACATCTTTAGGGGTCAATTTTCATTTTACTCTTTGTTAGAGGAACTCTATTTCATGAAAAGAACATGCCTACCAATTTCCAAGCAGGATGATCAAGTAGTTTAAAAATGGAAATATTTATGGATTACGCCTCTTAATCTCCCGAAATTAAACTTAGTAGTTGATATTCGCGAAACCCATTTTGTAGCGGTTCCCTACTTTACGAAAGGAATCTACTTAACAAATTTCAAGACTGTACGTTTAACAGTTTAAAAATGGGGGTAATTGTCTATAACGCCACTTGAGCCCCCGCAACACCACTTCTTGGTCTGTTTTCACAAAACCCATTTTGTAGGGGAATTGCACTCTATGAAAGGAATCTGCTTAGCAAAATTTGAAGACTGTGCGTCCAATTAATTAAAAATGCAAAAAAATTATCAATAACGCCCCTTGAACCCCCGCAACACCACCTAGGGGTCGATTTTCACAAAACACATTTTGCAGTGTATTTTTATCCTATGAGAGGAATCTGCTAACCAAATTTCAAGACTGTGAGTCTAATAGTTTAAAAAAAGAAATAATTATTTATATCTGCCCTTAACCCCCCGCAACACCCCTTGGGGGTCAATTTTCTCCAAACCCGTTTTGTAGCGGATATTTACTCCATGAAAGAAACATTCCTACCAATTTTCAAGCAGGTAGGTCAAATAGTTTAAAAACGAAAATATTTATCTCTTACGCCACTTATTCCCCTGCAAAGCCACTTAGAGGTCTGTTTTCACAAAACCTTCTTATAGCTGATCTCTACTCTATGAAAGAAATCTCTTTATCAAATATAAAGACTGTCCGTCTAATAGTTTAAAAATGGAAATAATTATCTATAACGCCCCTTAAGTCCCTTCAACGCCACTTGGGGCCAATTTTCACGAAACCCATTTTTAGCGTATCTCTACCCTATGAGAGGAATCTGCTTTCTAAGTTTCAAGACTGTACGTCTAATAACTTAAAAATAGGAATTTATAACGCCCCTTAAACCCCCCGCCCCCGCAACACCCCTTGGGGGTCAATTTTCCCAAAACCCATTTTGTAGCGGATATTTACTCCAGGAAAGAAACTTACCTACCAATTTTCAAGCAGGTAGGCGAAGTAGTTTAAAAACGGATATATTTATCTATTACGCCCCTTAATCCCCCGCAACGCCACTTAGAAGTCTGTTTTCACAAAACCCGTTTTGTAACTGATCATTATTCTACGAAAGGAATCTATATAATCAAATTTAAAGACAGTGCGTCAAATAGTTTAAAAATGGAAATAATTATCTATAACGCCCCCTAAGCCCCTGCAACACCACTTGGGGGTCGATTTTCAGCAAACTCATTTTGTAGCGGATCTCTACTCTCTGAAAGGAATCCGTTTACGCAATTTCAAGATTGTACATCAAGTAGTTTAAACATGGAAACAATTATCATTAAAGCCCTTAACCCCCGTAACGCCCCTTGCGTTTTGAATTTCGGAAAATCCTTTCTTCGCTGATGTCTACTCTATCAAAGGAACATGTCTACCAAATTTCAAGTCTATAGGTTGAATAGTTCCAGAGATTTCGTGATTAGTCAGTCAGTCAGTCAGTCAGTGAGTGAGTCGCTTTTCTCCTTTATATATATATATATATATATATATATATATATATATATATATATAAAGCAACACGAGGGATATTGGTGATGGACCTCGTTGTGTCGGACCACGGTCAACTGATGAGGACCACACTCAAGCTGACACTTCCCTCTTCAAACTACCACACCATGACAATATGAGGACTTTGAGGCTCGAGAGATCAGCTAGGCTCAAACTCATGACATACCGTACACGGCTATGCATACCGCGGCTTCAGGCAAATTCAGATGTAACGCTGGGGTGCATTTTGCAAAGAAAGGAAGTGGCTGGCATTAATTAGGATCCATAATATTCAATATGTCGTGTGATGCGATGGACGATTAGCATTGGATTGAATAATAGATTTGTATTGAATATATTGATTCTCAGAGCACTAAAATAGAGTTATTCTATCTAGTCCGGGGGGGGCGAACTTTTATGGATCAACGTACCATTTTTTATAACACGCTTTTATTATTATTATAAGTTTCACTTGTATGTAACGGAATTTTGGAACTCGATTCTTATCCTCTTTAAATGGTCGTATTGATTCGAAATTTTTCACGCTTGTCAAAGACCGATGACAGTACAATAATTTCAAAATTTTGTTCCATTGCCCTTATCAGGATCGTCAGGAATAGCGATAAACAGATTTGGCGACAGTTACGTATACCACTTCCGTATTTGGCGACTTATTGCATAAACCATTTTCACATTTGGCAACCAATTCCGTATACTTTTCCAGATTTGGCGACTAATTTCAGATTTAGAAAGATTAAGGTCGCAGCCCTAAAATCGAATACACTTGTGGTATTTGAAATGAAACAAACAAAAATTATAGTTTAAAAAAAAACTAAAGAACACGCTTTTATACTGATTCGAACTAAAAAGTAAAAAAATAATTCTTAAAAAAGAATAAAATGATGAACGAGAAAATGAATGTCATTGGGGTTAAAAACGTGGGGTGTTCTATAAATATATCAAATGTTATAGTTTCTAACTTCTATTCCGAAATGCTGAGTTAGTGTAAAAATGTAATACAAAGCACCCTACGCGCTTTTACTCCAATGACAATAATTTTCCCGTTCATCATTTTATTCTTATATTAAGAATTATTATTATTTTTTTACTTTTTAGTTCGAATCAGTATAAAAGCGTGTTCTTTAGTTTTTTTAAAACTATAATTTATTCTAAAGAAGTGTTTAATGAGGTATAGACGTGCAGTCAAATGAATTTTGGGAAAATAATGAAACTAAATGCTATCAACACAAAACTCAATTTTCTACGAAAAAATATCTTTTGCACTGTATAGTTATAAGTGTTTTAGTTATGCGTGTAATTCAAATTAAGGTGACATTACTGTGACTTCTGTTGTTGCATATTGGGTGTCAACTTATATTAGGATTGTAAAATGTTACTTTTTGTAAAGTTTACATGCTGGATTTGAGTCATCTACCAAACGGTTTCTAAGCAATTCTGTGGTTCACTTCTTTGACAAGAGGGGGGGGGGGTGATTTGTTTCAAAATACCATTTTACAGACGATGTTCTGCATACCACAATTCCAGAATAAATAAGGCTGTTTTCGCCATATGTACGAGAGCGGGAACTTGACGCGGAACACATTTTCAAACAGAAAAAAATGCCTCAATTTTTATAAAAATTTGTGACGTTGTAACTCGTGCATTTGTTTGCAATAGTGTTTTAAAAATTTCAAAATACATTATTTCATAAATAATTAGTTTTCCCTTTTAACATGTAAAGGGATAACTCATTTATCATCACGGTATTGAAGCAAAAATGCGAAACGCATTTTATAAAAGAAAAAAATGTGTCAACTCGGATAAAAATGAGTGGCATGATAAAATGAGTGATTCTCTACAGGATAGTGAAGCCAGAACATAACATTAATGTTTGAGTACTTTTATGTGTGAAAAAATATTCCGAATTAAGGTCCTATTCTTTAACATTAACCGAAGACATCCTTAAAACGTACACCGCTTTGTTGCCTGAACTAATAATGCCATATTTCTCGGTCCACCAAATTTGAAATTCTCTGTTACACTTACTATCTTGCGCTTTTTGTTCTTTTGTTGTTGTAGTCGTGTCCTTCCCACAGGGAAGGAATGAAAGTTGACAGAGCCTGTGAGACAGGTTGAACTTCTTAACGATAGATGTTGACACCACCTATCTCCACAATTTAGACATGGAACTGGAGGGGAGAGAAATATTCTCCTGGCCCCTACCCTCGTGGTTTCTGCTACGACCACACACAAGACTTTCGACCCACTGATTTAACGAGCCCGTACTCCGTGTGTACTCAGAAGATATTTAGTGGCATCGAGCATCGAACCCAGGCCCTCCGGTGTTCTTTTGTTGAACTAGCCATGTGTTTTTGTTGCTTATGCCACCTGATCGACAGTAACATCAGATCAAGGTATATGAAATTCATCGCGTCTAAGGGGTAGAACTTTACGCCTCTCGTTAGCCTAAACTTTGAGCCAAATGAAGGTGACAGTACGATTTTGCTCGGTACAACACGATAGATGGCGACACCATTCGGACCCACTGATTTAACGAGCACGTACTCTATGGATACTCGGAGGGTATTTGATGGCATCGGGCATCGAACCCAGGCTTTCCGGTCTGGAGTCCGATGCTTTATGGATTTACGGCCCCACTAGCCATGTGAAATATCGGTTAAAAATCGTAAATATAACAGAGATAAACTTTAAAGTACAGTTGAGTCAATGAAATTGACTATGCTATGCATAGACAAACTTTACATCATAAGCAATTGTAGTCTACAACGTAACTAAATAAGGTAATAACAAACGAGTGTGTTCAACGCCACTCGCGTTTGTTCGCAATACTTCATAGCAAGTTTTGAAATAAAATGCAAACCATTTTGATCACTGGTGTGCCAAAAATATTGCGTCGCGTGCCATCAGTAGCAAGCATGCCACTGGCTCGCCATCCCTGATCTAGTACAAGAAGGGTCAAGATTCCAGAAGTAAGAAAGATACAAATAAAGAGAGATTGGATTTTCTAACGGACCGAAAATGGCGATAACCTCAGTCAACGGCGAGTGTGGATAGCTCGGCAACCACTATCTCCTGAGATGAAAGACATAATCTACGAATGAATATGCTGACAGAAGAGCAAAGTGTTTGGTTGTTCGCAGGGCTGTTATCAAAACATTCGCCTTTGCAGTGACAACGAAGTCGGAATAATCGTCATAATGGATGGTGAACTTTTATGAGAATGTTTCAGAAGACGAAGACATGGCAAATTAGAATAATAGTATTTTGTGTGTAGAAATATGTAAATTTACTTGATTCTTGTGTCTGTTATAAAATAAAAAATTGCTTGAGAAAAATGAGACATTGCCTGAATATAAACCCTAATGCATCATCTGGAGCAGAAATTAATACAAAACAGGGCATTGTTTTTAAGAAAACAAAGAATTAATGTAGCCGCCCATCCGGTATAGTGGTTAGGGACGCTGACTGCGGTGCCGTAGGGCCTGGGTTCGAATCCCGGAGAAGGCAGGGATATTTGTAAATATATAGTGCCTTCGCGGCATGGGGGTACTCTACGTCGAGCCACAACTCCTCTCGTGAGGTGGGTGGAAGGAGAAGAAAGATGAGAGGCCTGTGACCATCCCTAAGGTGTTCTCCCTGAAAATTGGGGGTGGAATCGAGCCAAATAGTACTGTCACCTGCATGATGCTCAAAGCTAAGACTAACGACAGTCGTAAAAATCTAACCCTTCACTGCGATGAATTTCATGGACTTTGATCTGATGTTACTGTCTGTCAGGTGGTATAAGTAGCAACAACAAGAGTTAATGTTGCTCTTATAGTTTCCAAAATAGAGCCAGAGAGATAACGGTCACTCGCGTGGCCGGAGTTGTAAAAACGTTGCTTCGAATCCTGGTGATACCGGGTGAGTGAGTGTTCATAAACATCGTACTATAAGACAACACGAGGGCTATTGGCGATGGACCATGGTCAAGTGACGATGACGAAACCTGAGTTATGTGTGTGACACACCCTCTCCTAACTACCACACCAATGGAAGGACGTTTGAGCCCTCGATAGATTTGACGGCGGGGCTTCAATGGTACTGGGCTCGAACTCATGACACGCCAGCCACGAATCCGTTACCTTGATCACTAGACTACCACGGCCCCTTAATGCTATCGAAAACTTACCACATGTGGAGTTAAATGTGAGCAGATTCAAAGTCAAAAGTTGATATTTGATTTGATCGATTAATTGATTTGGTGTTTATCAGCGTCACACTCAAAGCCTTACGAAGGTTTTAACGAGGACCTTGTGATTTCGAACTCCATGGTCAGGTGACGAGGACGACACTTGAGCATTAAACCGCACCACAAACGTGTACTAATTTCAAAGTGTCCATTAAATCATTTCCAATTAGCATTTTAATTTTTTAGTACAAGTACATTCAACAGCTTTCTTGACAAAAAAATGTTATGTCTCCTTTGGACTTTTACAAATCATACGAAATGCTGTTTCGCATTAAGAATTAATTCCGCCATAAATCTGAACGCACAAATATTTTGACGAAATTGCATTATGTGACAACTTTCGAAAGCCCTCCTTTATTTTGAGATAACGTCTTTATGTATAAAGCAAACTTGAAACTCAAACACAGACATATTTCTCTTAAGATAAAATATTATAGTCTGCAATTTCGGTCTCTTATATGAATTCTATACATTGAAAATAAATTTTAAAACTTTACAAATTTTTAATGTATTCCTTTTGTATACAAGAAATATTTCATTTCAAGAAAAAGTTCTAAAAGTTTTACCCGATAAACTTTTTTTCCCACCAGAAGTAAAACGTAAATTCATGCACATTGACACAAATATTCATAAATTATACATTTTCTCTATTTTTGTCCCTTTGTTGTATGTATATATTCACATACGTAAGTGTGGTTGTGTTAAAAAAATTAATTAAAAAGTTTCTTTAATTACTATGAAAGGATTGGGCCTTATTTTGCTTTGATTCGATTTTTTATTAACATCGCACTCTGAGAATACAATTGGCCACGGTAGCCGAGTGGCCAAGGTATCAGTTAGGGGCTGACATGTCATGAGTTCGAGCCAAGTACCATTAAAGACACGCCATGTAGGGATGCGATGCACGCTAAATCTGTCGAGAGCTCAAAGTCCTCCCATTGGTGTGGAGTGGTAGTTAGAGGGTGCCAGCTCAGGTGTCGTCCTCGTTACTTGACCATGGTTCAAAATGACGAAGTCCGTCACCAAAAGCCCTCGTGTAAGTGAGTGATTGAGTGATTTTGGGGTTTATTGGCGCAAGAGCCGATTTCGGCTATACTGCGCTAAACATTAGTTTTAATATCTGTGGTCTAGACGGAAGAGAAAGAAAGAATGAATTGAATGACAAGAAAGAGGGTCGAAAATAGAGAAGGATCACTAGGGTACCCCGGGTTCGTGAAGCCCATGTTTACCAAAGACAGTGGAAAGGAACCCCGTGGGAAAAGGAAAAGATCACTAGGGCACCTCGGGATTGTGACACCCGTACTCACCTAAAGAAGGTGAGCCCCCTGAGGGGAAAGCCCTCGTGTAGCGGACGTTGCTATTCACTCACTCACTGAGCTATTGGCGACGGGGCTCGTAAATTTGAACCAATGCCAAGTATCAAGGAAGACACCTCTCCAAATTACTACACCACTCCAGTAGGAGAAAGTTTCAGTCACACACGACAGCTTACCGTGCACCAGCTCTCTATAGGGAGGGTCTTCAATGGCTCCAGGATTCTAACTCATGACACCTCAGCTACGAGTTCGTGACGATAACTACTAGGTTACTATAGCTATATAAATGAATGAGGAACCAGGCAAAGTGACGTTAGCACAGCGATACTCAACCTGCACCCCCACCGGACCTTTTAAAGTGGCCCGGTCAGGGTTCATTGCTCTGAGTAATTCATTTATGAAAATTTGATGGGAAATTCTTTGTTAAAAAATCAAATACATCAATTTTGCTTTTTGTTGTCGTTGTCGTATAGGTGCGAATTGATATATATATATATATAATAATTCCCATTAATTATTCTTAATAACTTTTAATTACTTATGGTCCATCCCTTCAGGACCAACGTTTTAGTAATAAATTAGCCATCCACCTAACGAGAATATTTTAAACTACAACCATCAACCCACTCAGATCACGTGATTTAAGCTGCCTATAAATACTGAGATTCCTGGAGACCGTTCATCAATCCCATATAAAGAAATACCTTTCAATAGCCACGTCTGTTTCATTAATGTAATAGACGTGGCCGTTGAAAGGTATTTCTTAATATGATCGCTATTATTTACGATTGACGAGGCAGTCCTGTGATTAATTAAAACTGTTTTATTATGCATCTTGAACACATAAAAAAAGACAAGGACGACACAATACACACACACAAACCAAGCTGCAGCTGGCTACATGTTGAAGCAGACAAATACAGAAGCGAAAAATTGAGCGGTCTTCAGGAATCTCAGTTTTTATAGGCGTCTCAAATCACATGATCCGAGTTGGTAGCTAGATGTAATTTAAAATATTCTCGTTAGGTGGCTGGCTAATTTATTATTAAAATGTGGGTCCTAAAGGGATGGACCAGATAATTTTAAAAGATATTTAAAAGGATTATATTACTGGGAATTATTACATATAAATATTTATGATTAGTGATATTAGACAACAGTGGAATTGCGACTATTTTATGAGTGAAACAAATTTTTAAGTATCCTTTATATCTTGCAAGCGAAAAATAGTCGAAGAAAATATATTGTTTTAAGACGATTGGGAAGTAGACTATTTTGTAGTGAAAGACAAGCATGGTTCAGTAATTGTTTGATTTGTCATGAAAGTAGGCCATTTAAAAAATGCCAATATAAACAGGAATCATTCAATGACACTTTTCCTCGAAGATCTCTTTCAAGAAATGATAAATAGACTTTCTTGAATAATCTTTACACGCAGCAAAAAAAAAGTGTTTTGTCAGTGGTAATGTCACAGCGATAACAAAGGCATCCTATGAAATTTGTTATGACATTGATAATCATATGAAACCGTTTACTGATGCAGAAATTGTGAAAAAGGGATTCATAAATGCCTCCAATTTAGAAAAATTCAGTGACAAAAATAAAAAATATGAAAAATAATAATTAAAAAAGCAAACTATAAATTTTAATATTTAGATCAATTTCCACATTTTAAATTTTCTGTATTATCTTGGTCTTAAGGCATTTCTCCCCTCCCTACTTTTATTAATTCTCATGCTGCGGTCTACGTGAAATAGCCATCATATGTATGCGGCCCGCGTGAAATAGCTTACATATATATGCGGCCCAGCAGGAAAAAAGGTTGAGTACCCCTGCGTTAGCTGGTGCAAAAATGGGGACACAGCATCTCGTCGTCATAGCTCTGATCCTCATAGCCGAAGATGTCCTCAGCAAAGTCATGGATTTGAATTCTGGTTCAATCAATGGCAGTCCAATGGAATAATAGAAAATGTTACTCATTAAATTGAACAAAGCTCCTTAGAGGGTACCGTAGAAATTAGAATCAAGTATGCTGGTTTCAGAGGCACCATTTTGGTCTTTTAAGTGTGGCTAAAATTACTAGTTATAGCCAATAACCCTCCTATTTTAACGATGTTAATTAAAAATCTAAAAATCTATGGAGTTCTGGTGAGACAATTCAACAAAATTAAAATATCTATATATATTAAAAGGGATGTTTCTACATATGGTCTCGCTTCACTCCAACACCGTTCAACCGATCACTATGAAAATTGGCATGTATATGTAGTTTTTTGGGGAAAAGGTTTTTGTGCAATCCTTTTTGTTGTAGTTCCCCACCAGGTGGCGCTATAGCATATCAACTTCTGCACCGAACAATCCATCGCCAAGTTGCCAGCAGGGTCGCCAAAAACGATTCTAACTTATCTCTATCATCAACATTTCGCAATGTTTCCATTGAATCGTCCTTATAATGTAAGGAACGACGTTCTTACGAATATTACAATTTTAACATAAAGTAAATACAATAGAAAATAATATTAGCATTTTCCACATCCAGATATAAATTATTTACTTAATTTTTAGCGTTCATTACACAAAATTTCTAACAACGTGTTACTTCTTCGAGCATAGATCAGCTTTGGAAGGTGTTTTCAAAAAACGACGCACAAGGGAGTTACGGGGCCGTTATAAATAAAAAAAGAATCCATTTTATCTGCTATTAGACCTACAGACTTAAAATTTATCAAATATGATTTTTTGTTTAGCTGAGATATGCAAAAAAAAATTTTTTTTTTGTTTAATTTGCAATTCATGTAAAACTAACTCATTAAGTCTACACAGTACCCTTTTTCAAAAAACTTTTTTGGGGACAGTAATATTAAAAGTAATTTATGTATTGTTTTCAGACTATATTATTAAACTGATTCTGAAAATAAAAAATCATTTTAACAAGCCCTGATTTTAAAATTTAAAAAAATTTAAAAATTTTGAAGTTTTTTAAAACTTTTATAAAATACACAATTTTTGAAATTTTTTAATTATTTTTTGTGATTTATATTTCTTATATTATTGCAAACAAAAGTTAGTACGGATTTCAAAATCTGTTTCCTTGTTGATTTTTAGTAATTGTTTTTCTAGCTAAACTTGGAAAAAACACGAAAAGTTTTAAAATATGAACTTTAACATTTTTTCAAAAAATAACTAGGGATCCCAGACCTAAATCCATAATAACTTTTATAGAACACATATATCTAAGTATCTATAAAAAATTTCAAGACTATCTTGAACAGAAAAAAAGCCTTAGGGATTAGAAAACACTTACATCTTCAAAAATAAAAGTCTGAGAAAAATGCATTTAAAGTTTGTAAAAGCTGTTAAATATAGTAACTGATAACACTCAGAAAACTTCAAATATCTTAAAAACTAATTGCTTATTAGATCTGAAATTTGGGGCCAAGATTCCCAATCATATGGGCTACAGGAAAATGCAAAAAAAAATTTCGATAAATTAGTCATTTTTAGGGTACTGTACCCTTAAAAACTTATTTATCATTCAATCCGTATTGTTTAATTTTTCAATTCCCGCATGCAAAGAATGGGTATACCAGCTAGTTTATAGTAAATGAAAAAAAAACATTTCTCCATGTTTTCAATGGTGATTGGGCACGTTGAAATGGTTTATCCGGTGTCGTTACTTGACCGTTGTAAAAAATGTGCTATCTGCCTCACTTCAAACCAATCAATGGGAGCGGGAAAGAAAACTGTACATACAATTCAACAATTGAGACAGTTAATCTAGCGTAAAATCTGCGGAGAGAGGATGACAGCTTAGGTGTCATTTGATCGTTGTGCAATGTTTAGAATGTGATTAATAAACCTTTGAGACGGACAAAACTGATAGCCGGAAACGTTCTATAAATAAGAAAAAGAAAAATCAAATTTAGACCCATATGGAAAGTGGACAGTCAGATGGACATCTGTCTTGTGAATTTAAAAATGCAAGAACCGTTTCTAATTGTCCTCGCATTGATTCTAGTCAGCAGTTATTCCAGTAAATCAAACAAAGCAAACTGTTTCGTTATAAAATCGACTATGTTCATTTGTAGTAAGTGGATTGCTGGAGTCGAGATCATGGAGGACTATGTTTTAAATTAACCGTATTGTAAGTCATATTTCCGCTTGAGAGTAGGGGCAGATTGCATGTCAAATCTGTCGGGATAAAAAGAAAATAGGCATAAGTGTAACAGTTCAGGCGTCGACCTCGTTGTCAGACTGTAGTTTTAGCAATAGCGTAACGAAGAATGTAAGGGCACCCCGCATAGTTAGGTTTTGGGCCCCAAACCGGAACTTACAAAGGGTACGTACTTGGCGTCAGTCAAGCTTTGGGCCCCCTAGAGCCTTGCCTCCCCTCGCGATGCGTGGGTGTACGTTACGCCACTGAGTTTCAGATTTACCCGAAACACAGAAAATAATAGCCAAAAACAGTGGCGTAACGGAGAATATTAAGGACCAGTGGCTAAAGTACACTCCCGCATCTAGGAGAGCCCAGGATTCTAGGGAGCCCACTGTCTTATTGGCTCCACGAACATGCTCTTTGTAAGATTCTGCTTGGGGCCCAAAACCTGACTTTGCAGGGCGGGGGGAGGGGACTAATATTCTCCGTTACGCCTCTGTTAAGAACCCACGAAAGATTTTGGGCCGCAAGCCGGATCTTACAAAAGACTGCAAAACCATAAGGGGCTCCGTAGAATCATGGGCCTCTACTGCGATGCGGGGGTGTACGTTGTGCCACTGACTCAAAATATAATTTAACATACACAAATTAAATCCCTACTTTTCTTTTAAGTTTCTTGAACCTTCAAACAAACAAACAACAAAGAAAAATACTAAGCAAAGGTTATTTCAAATCATTATCAAGAAAATCGATCCTCCCCCCCCCCCCCGTTTCCAGGAGGTTATGCGAACAACCCTCTCAAGCAAATTGCCACGAATGGAGTTTAATGAAGACAGATTTGGTTTCACGTGCCCCGAAACGAAAAAGCGGTCAGCGACAGCCGAATCGCCGCGGCTATTTAAAGAATAGTTGGCACTGGAGAGTATCTGGGCGGGTTTTAAAAACCTTCTGGTAACTTTCTACCAGAGGTGAATTTGAGACGCGTGTGTCTAGAATATCTCGTGAGAGGATGGTGGTTGTTTTATGAAAATCGAATTACAGTCCAATCGGAGAGCGAGGGGGGGGGGAATTTCACTGAAAATGAAAACAAAACTAAAAATCTTTGAAAGGTCTAGTAAAAAGGTATTCGAAAATTTTCAAACTAATTGAAGTGACAATAACAGTGTAATATAAAATTATTATAAGCGCAAAAATTTTTAAAATATAAGATACACACAATTATTGTAGAAATTTATCAAACTAAATAAAAAATTACGACGTATGGTATAGGTGCTGATTCAAAATCATTTTCAAATTTTTTGGTGTATATTTCATAAAAAAATTTTCAACTGAATATACAGACTCATACAGGTGAACAAATCAAAAAGGTGAACTTGAGTGTGATTAATTGTATCTAAACCAAATAATCCCATTCAGAAATTTTAATTATTATGTGTGTGGCAATGCTCCCCATTTTAAGTTAAACTACTGTTGGTTCAGTCCTCTACTTTCAAATGTTTTCTTTCAATGTATAAAAAATTTAGAAAGCTACGAGCATCAATCAAAATCAATCTTTCATCAAATTCTCGATATTCACCTCCCAGAAAGACGAATTCTTGTTCTCAAAAATATTCAATCTTTATCCTTCATCAGTTATTTTTCATCGAACAGCATTTAACACTTTCTTGGAACAAGAAATACATCACATTCAAAAAATTGGCAATGTCTCCCAAACATTTCAACGCTACCGATAGAAAAAAAAGAACAGCTGTTGTGTTCGACTCTTCACACCTTCGCTACAATCATCACCTTATACGTTATTTCTTGCAACTGTGCTTGCATATCAAGGATAACATCCATTCCATGGGCCCCGCATTTGTCGTCTGGAAATATACCAACTTCAACAAGTTCAGATTCCTTTTCGAATCCATTTTCATCTGCCACGACAAATAATATAAATCAAATGCCAGAGTAATGGATTATTGTGTAATCTATATAACTGAGTATTGACAAACATGATCATGCATACCATTTGGAGGCATGCATCTTGTACCGTTGCTCTCCAAGCAGAGAAAAAGAGTCCGTTTTAGAAAGAGTGCTTAAGACAGGGGTGGGCAGACTTTTCCAGAGTGCGAGCTACTTCTAATTTTTTCTAGGAGTCGCGGTCCACCCAGTGTCAGTGATGCACACAAGGGTGAGGGAGAGTTCCACGGGTACGGACCCTCCCTCTCATAACCCTTCATTTTCTTCTGATTCATTATAGTCCCATGCATATAGTATGTAAAATGTAATTAAGTAATTGATATTAGTATTTTTTTATTTATGAATGTTGATTATTTATTCAGTAATTTATTTTTTGCTGCTTTTTGTTCCCAACTATCGACAAAATAAAAAAAATATGTTTGGCTGTGTATTGGTATGATACGGAGAATTGTAGACCTTCAACCCTCGACCCCTTCCCTTTAAAAATTCTTGTGTACGCTACTGCCCAATGTCATAGGTGTGGTGTGTGAGGTAAGGAAAAGGTTATTATAATAACTTAATAATAAATACGGAATATATGTATTTATACCTATACAGAACTAAAATGAAAAAACAACACTTTTAAAAGTGCGTTTAAAGCAAAAAACACAAGATACAAACTTAATAAAATAATTGCCTCAAATATAGTTATACCAAATGGTATATTTATTATGAAACAATTTAAAATACATTTAAAAAAATGAAACATTTTTATCTTAAGTTAGTTTTTGTTGTTATAGTCAGTACAAGGCTTAGTCTGCGTACTGTCAGCTAATATTGAATGTTCCGTATATAATTACAAACGTAAAATTTTCAGGCGGTCACCCCAAAATGTCTTGGTGGTCCACCAGTTGATCTTGATCGACGTAAAGCCCAACCCGGATTTAAGAGGTAGGCATATTCACAGTGGCATATACAAACTAGGGTTTGCAGCCCCGGGATCCTGGGGTTTTTTCCAATCCCAAAATCCCAGGATTTAATTTTTGTCTGAATTATACTTTAAAAATTTTCTAAGTGTGTAATTCTTAAAAAATTATATTTTACTTATGAAATATGTTCGTAGAACTTTTTGTGCAATTATAAATGCCAAAGTAAATATATATATATATATATATATACAGCTCTCATTTCTCGTATGGAAGAACGTCGCACAGATTTAAGTGGCTCACTGCAATACTTACGCAATAATATAAGCAACACCTCAAGAATAGATTTTGTCACAGTTCCTTCGTCAATTAAATACCGTTAATTAATAGCGGACCTGCATGAAAGATTTGAGACACTTCAAATCCCATTGCATTACTAACAGCTCCTGCAACTGGATCTTTAATTTCAAATAAGGTAACCCTTGAAATTGATTCACATTCTGATTCAATAACTGGATCAATTTATATACAAAAACCATTAAGTGTAACAGAAGAACTAAATAAAGTTATCAAAGAGGTATATGCACCAATGCAATCTATTAGATTTGAGACACTGTGTTATCAAAAATTCAAAAAGAAATGTCTCTTTTTTGAAAATGGAGGAAGGCGTGGTGACTACCTGAAAAGAATATATTCTCATTTAATGAGGATAAGACCTACCAGTATAGAATCCGAACGAGTATTTTCTCTGGCAGGTCAATTTGTAAACAAAAAATAAGAAGCCGTTTCAACAATGAAACGCTGGAGAAGCTGTGTTTTTAAAAGCTTATTTAGAGAAACACAAGAAATGAAGAAATGGTTTCTTAAATTTCATTATGTTCTACTTTTATTTATTTATTTATTGATGAATTAAGTTTTTTTATTTGTTTCACAATAAAATTAATATTAAACCAATTTTTAATTATATTTTCAGTTTTATTATGCAATTTTTTCAACAATGCTAATGTGCAACTTTTTTTAATGAATAGTCCAATACTAATCCCGGGATTTGGATAATGTAATCCCGAAATCGGGGGATGGAAAATATAACACGGGATTGCAAACCCTAATACAAACCTCTCTTATAAGGGTTTACATTCTAAAAAATACGTAGCGAAAGTACCGCGTGGTAATCTCTAATAAAAAATTAAATATCTGCTGGTCAGTGGGGGGAGGGGTTTAACTCCCACTCCTTCTGTGTACGCTACTGCATGCTCCTAGCATTGTGGAAGCGAGACGTTGGGCAAAAGAGAGGGATATGGTGTAGTCGTATAAGGAGAGTTGTTTATTAAAAGCGCTGATATATGAGCAGTGACGTCTTGAGGCCCTGGTGATCACTATGCGACCACCTGCAACCAGGGACGTCTTAAGACATGACCAACTGGTTTCGGGTCTCATCTTGTGTGGTGAATACCGGTTGCGAGTGTGTGATGTTATCACAAATAATAATAATATTAATATTCTGGAGTCCTAGAATTTGTCTTTTCTTGTATTTATTGGTAACAATAACTTTCAACAATAAACTTAACAATCTTTGACAAATTAAACCATTACATTAATTAGACTGAAACTACGGATAATTCTAATATTTGAGATAAGAATCCTAGTAAGCAACGGCACCTGGTACTTCGAAGCCAAGAAGAAGAGTCCGATTTAAAAAATACGAGTAAACAACAGCATGTCTAGTTATGCTGAAGCCAAGTTCAAGATTCCCCCTGAGACAGAATCTGTTACATATAGTTTCTATCGAGATAGACCACGTGGGTTCTGAGCGGGGTGTCAACCACGCTCCCCCCCCCCACTCAGACCAACCGGGCCATAATTTACAACATCTTATTCTCGACTCAGCCTTAACAAGATCATGATTCGGATAATTTCATTGGTCAAGTGTCAAGTCCGGTTGTATTCTCCAAAACACCGGGAATTTCAGACGGTATGTCAACTGGCTACATGTGATGACCATCGTCTACGAATAGGCCTACCACCATATATCATCATTACAACCATAAAGTCAAAAGGCGGCAGTTGGTCAAGCTGATTTGGGCGATTGTAAGTGATGCACTTTTATTTGTTTCGGGTTATTGTTTGCATTAGTATTTGATAACGTATGCTATGTACTGACTATTTTTAAAGGTCATAAGTGGGGCCTACTTTTGTTAAGGGGCCCAGGGCCTCAAGAGGTCTTAAGACGTTCCTGCCTGCAACTCTTTTAAGTAGGTAGAATGTATAGCATACACTGTTAAATACTCGCACAAAAGGTAACCCGTAATAAATAAAAGTGTATAACTCACAATCTGACAAATCTGGGGAAAAGCCGAATCGATTGATTGTCGCCTTTAATGAATAATGGTGATAGGTGGTGGAAGGGCCTAAGCTTGTTGACACGGGTGGTGGGCATGACAATAATGCAGTTTTGCCACTGTTGCCAGTAGGCTATATACTTCGAAATTTCCTGCTTTATGAGAATTTATTCGGGAATAACATTTGACGATTAAAATTATTCGGATCATGATCTTATTGAGCAGAGTCGACAACGAGACGAATAACCCTCGTCCGCTTTCCTCCCCCCCCCACGTGGTCCATGCCTTAAGGTAACCGACTACCCTAAAATTGTGAATCTTTCCAAAAATTGACAAATTTTTTTATGGATTTTATTTTATGGGCCATCTTATTAGCTTTATAAAAATACCAAGTTTATCATTTTCCGTTTACTAGAATAAAAACTACAAGTGTTTTAGTAAAAGCAGATGCCATTACTTTAACCAAGATGTTATACTTTAAAACGCGTTTTACTCGAAATGTGATTTTTTTGAAAATAATCAAACGTGGTCAGCGATTGCTGAAAAATTTTTGAACATAATTAACTGAAATTTTTTCTGTAAGTTTTGTATAATAGTAGAATTGTTTTAGCTTTCAGATTTGTCAATCACTGCTTTATTACAAAATTTACAGTCCCTTATGTGAATGTAATCACTGTCTTTTTAAGCAATTTCATATAATAACTGAGGTAAAGTGCTCTAGTTTTTGTAAAAAAGAAAATACCTCTTATCCTGAGGTCATTTCAAAATTGAATACTATAGCAACACATTAGATTGAAAAAATTGAAAATTTGTTCATAAACCTTTGGTACAATTTTTGTATGGTACAACATTTTGGTATGGGTGATGCATATAAGAAATATTAACCTTTAGTAAATATGAGAAAATCACTTGGATCCATTTTGAGGAACTGAATTCTATGTTTATTTCCGATCCCAGTTATCAGTTCTTGACACTATTATTAAATATACGGTGTTTCTCTGAAGAACCTGATAGCCTCGTGCGCAGCTTCAAAGTGCGACGTGTAATAAACAATCAATCATCTCAAAGAGATCTAAGACTTGCGATACTAAAGACTCATTCGCACCAAGGCAATAAACAGCGAGCGGAGAAGATGTATACAGTCAGAGGCCTTAGCATTCTCGCTCGAAGGCCTCTGATTGGCTGTATTCCAGACTGTTTACTCAATGTTCCAGACACAACCATACGTCGCGTAAATTTGAACTACGGACAGATGACGAAGTCGACGCTTCAACTGGCACCCTACTCTCCTCATCCACGATACGTGTAAGTAAGAACCTTGAACCTCGGAAGATTTAACAGGTGTTTTATGGAAATATTACATATTAATTTATTTATACACGATTTCATCGATTTATTTTAGATTAAGCTATATACTTCCTCGTAAATCAAATACTACATCTTCATCACTATGAAAAACTATTAGGTTTTCTAGAGCTGTCACCGATTTAGGACAGCGGAATAAGATTAGGCTCACTTTACAGGATCCAACCTTCCCCCTCCAGCTGAAAATTTTTACATAGTAGCGCAATAGAAAGTGAAGAAAAAACTTAGAAAGTATAATGAGGCCAAGCCTAATAATGGCATGCGTAAGCGAAAGGACTATTTATAACAAATAAACCGAATTGAATGACTATTGTAAAATTTATACTCTAATTTTGATTGTATTTTCGTTTATTTTGCCCACAAATCAAACTTAATTCCTTTTTACAGAAATTAACTTAAATAGTTTCTTAATATAAATTGCTGTGAAAGATCTGAAACATCTCAAAACATTGGAACAAATTAGAACCTAATAGGGCCTGCTTATATACGGAAGTTATGAAATGTACATTATGAGAGTAGAGTTTCAAAAACCACTGGCGTGCCTTTAAGTATGATTCGGAAAAAGGAAAACAAATGCTTCAAATAGCACGCGTTAAAGTATTTTCAAGTATTTAAAGTAAATGCTTTTAAATGTTAATTAGAGCATTGCATTTAGAAAATAATCTTGTATTCTTATTTGGGGGGGGGGGTAAGATACATCTAAAATTTTGAAAAGATTAAAAAATTAAGTGGCAAACAGATTTAATGTAGTGTGCGATATATAGCTGCTTCCCAGATTATATAATCATTCACAACCGGATTATTAAAAAAAATATTATTTACATGTGATATGAAGTAAAAATTTTCCCTCATCTCTGACTTAGTCAATTTTTGTTCGTGTAAGTTTTGCATGTCTTTATATAGTTGTTCATCGTAACTAAAAGACAAACTTTCATATATTGAAAAAAAAATTGACCTGAAAAATACGAGACATTTTGAAGATACATTTACTAAAATTTTATTTTAAATTTTAATTGTATTTACGAGGTGCATATCTGGATAAGTACAACTATACTTATTTTACTAAGCATAAAATTCAAACAATACTTTTTTGTGCATTATTTTTTTTTTAAATATTAAAAAAGTTTACACATTGAGAGAAAAAATCCAAATAATTCTTTCAAAGAAAAGAAAAATATGCAAAAAAGAAACAATCTGGTTTTTTTCCAAAAAAAAAAAAGCCTTAGAATGAAAAACGTAGAGATACAAATGAAAACCTTATCTTCAATAGCACTTAAAACCATTTATTTCTAATTAGCATTAAAATATTTCAACAAGCGTTCAAGATATTTGATAGTTTAACATGATTGTTTTAAAAAAAAGACATGTCTCGAAATATATTAAACAGAAGGGTGTAAATTTAAAAAAGTTTTTATTACGGTTCAAAAAACAAGTGATATTTCAAATGCTGCCATCATATTAAACACAATAAATAAAACAAATACCGACTCTATGCTCTTCCCGGGTACCAAAAACATTTTAAAAACTTAATCCCATAAAATTTAAACTACTTCCTTATTTTTTACAACTCTCCACACAAAGAAAATTACAAAAAATTTTACAAAAAAAAAAAGATAGGTAATGTTAAATTTCTAAACGTAGTTTTTTCAAAGCAAGATTTTTTTTCAATAAAGGTCTTCATTGCAAATGTAGGAAAAGGCTTATATAAAGATTTGTTGTTTTGAAAAATAAACTAAATTTATATTTTATAGTATACAAGAGCATTAATATTGTATTTAAATGCCAACATTTCATATTATTTCACTTAAATTAATGTATAATATTTTGTATTTTTTAATCTTTTCAATCGCATTTTTTTTTTTTTTTTTATACTATTTTTATAAGAAAAATTTGGGTAAAATTGCATATTCTGGACTAATTCCTCAAATAAAGAATTATAAATTACAAAATACAACATATTGGTACCTTTAATGACCTGTAAATATAAACAAACCGCAAACCCGGATAACAATTGCAAGTTATATTGATAAAAAGATATTGTTTAATTTATATAAATTCCTTGTGTAAAGCTTTCTTGTCACAAATATTTTTAACTTAATAAACGTCATTTTTCATTTAAAAATTTCAACAAAAAATTTTTTAGGTATATTTTTAATAAAACTAATTTTTTTTCTTATAAATAACTTTTCGCGTTGGAAAAAAAGGCAGCTGAACATTTTTCAAAATCAATTTCTTACCTTTAATCTCGAAGAAGGATTTTCAAAAGTAAGAATTTCTCTCTGTAATCAAAACAAGATAGTAATGCAATAAAATACATAAATACTTTAAAACTTAATTAATATTTATTAAGCCTAAAAAAGAACGAAGAAAGTTAAACTAGAAACAAATTATACTTTTTAGATTGATTAAGATAATTTTGAAGCGATTTAGCAACGAAATTTTTTGAAGCAAAATAACTTCTTCCACTGTTCGAAACATTAATTCATGATCGTCTTAAAAATCACTACGTGTTGCCATAAATACATCTAAAATTCTGCAAATACTTTTTGATCAAGTTCTACAATTATTTGACAAAATCTAATCAACATAGGTAAACTCTAAAACTCGCGTGTTCGCCTTCGAATTATTTGCACGCAAACGATTTTATGATCCATAACTGGTTGCAGAATTAGAAGCTTTTAGGAATAATAAGAATTCTTCGTCGATCGAACTTGCAAACGTTTACTATAATTGAGTATGTTGACATATGAAAGTCGTCGGTAAATGAAGTAGTCATTTATGGCTATTTTAAAATGATGTATTTGGAAATATTGTTGTGATGAGATCTTTTATGAGACTATTAAATGAGTCATTTGTGTTTCTTTGCTTTTGTGATGACGTAGTATTTTTCTGATTCACGAATTCGTGCCGGTTCAACTTTAAAGTTTATTTATTCAGTTAAATTGTTTTCAGAAGTTATTTATCGAAAGGAAAGTTAAATGAAAATCTTATATGTATTTTAAAAGTTTTTTTTATTTACAGATGGCTTAAAATTAATATTTAACCGTTTTATTAAAAATGGTGGACTTTTATATGTGCCAATTAGGATTTCCAATAATTTATAAAAAAAGAAAATACATGTCTTTGTTCTGTTACTGACAAATTGTCTGCATATTTTAAAGCTTATTGTGTGTGTAAATTTTAAAACACTATTTTTTTCCGAGTAAAATGGCCTCTCAGGGGGCTCACCTTCTTTAGGTGAGTACGGGTGTCACAATCCCGAGGTGCCCTAGTGATCTTGTCCTTTTCCCACGGGGTTTACTGTCTTTGGTAAACACGGGCTTCACGAACCCGGGGTACCCTAGTGATCCTTCTCTATTTTCGACCCTCTTTCTTGTCATTCAATTCATTTATTCTTTCTCTTCCCGTCTAGACCACAGATATTAAAACAAATGTTTGGCGCAGTATAGCCGAAATCGGCTCTTGCGCCAATAAACCCCAAAATCACTCATTCACTCCGAGTAAAATGGTTAAAAAATGGCAATAAATCGTGGAAATGCAATTTTTTATATATTAAACAAGTTGGTATACCCGTTCTTTGCACGGGTGAATTGAAAAATTAAACAATACAGATTGAAAGGCAAAGAAGTTTTTAATGAGTTAATTTTACGTAAATTGCAAATTAAACAAAAAAAAAATCTTTTTGCATATCTCAGCTGAACAAAAAAATCCACATCTGTTAAATTTTAAGTCTGAAGGTGTGTTGTCTAATAGCTAATAAAAAGAATTCTTTTTTTATTTACAACGCCCCGTAACTCTCTTGAGGGTCGATTTTTGAAAACACTTCCCTAAGCGGATCTGTGCTCACCAAAAGTAACACATTGTTACAAATTTTGTGTAATGAACACTTAAAATAGTATAAATAATTTATATCTGGATGTCTAATACGTTAATATTACTTTCTGTTGTATTTGTTTTATGTTAAAATTGTAATATTCGCAAGCAACGTCGTTCCTAACATTATAATGACGATTCAATGGAAACATTGCGAAATGTTGGTGATAGAGACAAGTTGGCATCATTTTTGGTGACCACGTTGGCAACTTGGCGATTGATTGAACGGTGCCGAAGATGCTTTGCTGTAGTGCTATCTGGTGGGGAGCAGCAACAAGGAGGATAGCACAAAACCCCCCTTTACACAAAAAAATAACTGTATATGCCAATTTTCCTAGTGATCGGTTGAAAGTTGTTGGAGTGAAGCGAGGTCTTATATACACACATTCCATTTATATATATATATATATATATATTGTATAATTAATTTTACTGATATTAAAGTTCAATACGCCGGCTGGGTGGTGTGGTTGGTTTGTCACTGGCCTTCTGCACCTAAGGTTGCAGGTTCGACCCCGGCCCAAGTCGGTGGATTTTCATGATGCTGAAAATCGACAGAAGCCATGTTGTATGATTATACGGCATATAAAAGATCCCCAGAGTGTCTATTTGACTTGGGCAAAATTAAATCCTAGTACAGGTTCGCATCGTCAGAGCTCAGGTACCTCCCTCTGGGCAGGAAAATGGGTGCGAAAATTACCTGCGGCGATTGGTATCTTCCTATAGGATGCCGCACTAAAAAGAGATACCAGCTCCCGGGGATTGTACTAGGTCTGCAATGGTAAAACGCCACAGCCCATTAGAAATAAAAAAAAAATTCAATACAAAATAATAATTGGAAAAAATCCACAGAATGTATTTTTCATAATATGTTTCAGATTTAAAATAAAGGTTTTCTAAAATGTAAATTCATAATGCATGTTTATAATTTTCGATTTATATTCTATGCGACTCTTCTGCAAAGGAAAAAAAAATTCTTTTTTTTAAAGAAAAATTAGGAACTAATGAAAAAAAATAATTCAAAAGTAAAAAAATTTCTACTTTTTTTTAAAAAAAAATTGTTTTGTTGGTTTACTTTAACGTTATTCAAGAGCAGGATTTTTGACCTTTTGTGTTCAAAAATCCCCTTTACCAAGGAAGTGAAACGCACCGACTTCTTTCAAAAGCTCTTTAGGAATAAGTATAATATATATCTCTCTCTTTGTAAAAAAAGTTTTTCGTGATACTGTAATAAATTTATTTGGCTGCTCTCTTGGCGGAGACAATGGCGATCACCAGGAGAATGATAAGCTACAGTATCCGCCTGAATATCTATCACCACTAACTCCATCAGGCATGCCACCCACTAGACTGAATTTTAAACTAGGCTGTATCGTTATGCTATTAAGAAATTTATGTATTACTGATCGACGGTATAATGTCACAAGATTGGTAGCGAAAAATATTCAGAAGAGTATATTCAAATATTCGTACTGTAGAGTGAAATTTTATCAGAAGATACGGAAGGGGCAAAATTGTATGCTTACCAAAGAATTACCCTGGACATTCAAGAGAAGGCTTGGATACGTCATTCCTACTGAAACGTACGCAATTGCCATAACTATTGATAAATCACAGGGCAGAAATTTGGAAAATGTCGGTTTATGGAAGTATATCGAAGTAATCGAAGTCACCGAAGGAAATATATTTACTCACGGGGAATTAATTGTACGTGGCTCTGTTTAGGTGCAGAAGCAAAGACGGAACAAAAATTCAGTGGAATTTACAGGAAAAGGTGATTAGGAACACTGATTTTGAAGAGGCATTCAAAAACGGAAATTCTAAATTAAAATACGGAGATGAAGACTTGAAATTTATTTTTTATTTAACATCCTTTTATAAGGTTCACTTGTATGTAATGGAATCTTTAAACTCAATATTTTTACCAACTTTGAAAGGTCAGATTAATTCGAAAATTTGCTCACTTGTCCAGGACTGATGACCATACAATAATTTAATAGTTTTGTTCCATTGTCCTGATCAGGATCATCAGAAATAACGATTTCCCTTTTCCAGAATTGGCGACTAAAAGATTAAGTTACATCTTAGCTCGATTAACTATAAAAGAGTGTTTTTTAAAACTATGATATATTTCCTTATAATATATAGAAAATAAAATAGAACTACATATAAACAAGTAAAATTACATTTTCACAATTTGAGCAATGAGTATAAATAGAGTTGTCTAATTTGTACGCATGGGGGTTGGTGCGCCGTTAAGAGATGGCCGCAGTAGCCAAGGTATCGGATCATGGTGGGCATGTCATGAGTTCGAGCCCAGTACCACTAAAGACCCACCGTGCAGGGGAACGATGCACGTTAAATCTGTTGAGAGCTCAAGCGTCCTCCCCTTAGTGTGGTGTGATAGTTAGGAGAAGGGGGGTGCCAGATCAGGTGTCGTCCTTGTCACTTGCCCATGGTTCAAAATGACGAGGTCCGTCGCCGAAAACCCTCGTGTAGCTGAACAGTGCGACGTTAATATACACTCACTCAATCACTATGTATACAGGGTGTCCCAAAACAGCCACATAAACTCTTCACAGCTAAATTACTCGTTGGGAGTACATAAAAACTGCTCAAAGAAACGTTCCCGTACGATCCATAGTTTACGAGAAAAATACGAAAAACAAAGTATGACGTCACTTCCCGGTGCAAGAAAAATTACTTTATTGAACATAATTGTCAACATGCCAATTACCGAAAGTTTCACTCAAATAAAATAAAACGAACTCATATCTGTAATCCAAACATAAAGTGAAGGATTGAAGAGATGTAAATATTGGTAGACAAAAGAAAAGGGTCGAATGTATGGAAATATCGCTTGGCTATTCCGAAGGAGAGTCAATGTTTATCAGAGATAGTCAATATCCCTTCTTGCAAGAGAAAGTTTACTTGGGTATTAGAGATCTTAAATCCCGTTCTTACCAAAAACAAGTAATAAAAAAAACTAAGTCAATTCCTACTTAGGTCAACAAAGAAAAATTTTATTTTAAAGTTACTTTTTATTAAATAATATAAATGTGTACATATATATGATAGAATTATAATATTAAGCGACAAAATAGAAAAAGCGATTTTCCTTTCTTTATATGTGGTGTTGGACTACTATTTTTGTTTGTTACTATTTATGCATTTATAAATTAGATTCTCAGAAATTAGGCCATCCCAGGTAGGATTCGAACCAACGATCTTTGGATTAGAAGTCCAACGCACTATCCATTGCGCTACAGGGACACAACGAGCGCTTTTTTCTTTTATATATGGTGTTAGACTATTATTTTTGTTTGTTACTATTTATTCATTAGTTTAATGTAATTAATGAATTAATATTTGAACTCTTGCACCTATACTTTCCAGCTGCAATTTTTAATTTTCAGGTATATTCACCATATAACACGCACGCCCATTTTCACGATAAAACCTGCAATTCTGTGCTCAATGATCTTATGTTTTGAAGTCATTTATTCTGGGTATTATTTTCCAAGCTTTAGAAAAAAAGAAAAAAAATAGCATAGTTCTAGAACTACAATCCTTTAAGGGGACACGATTTAAACAAAAAATTTTTATTTAAGGATTTTCAAAAATATTTTGGTTGCCTCTTATGTACATAGTATACTATGTACTATATACTATGTAAAACAGATTTTGTGCTCAAAATTTCATAAAAAGCTAGGCATTTAAGTTTTTAAAGAAAAAACTTCAAATTTGTGAAGTGATTTTAAAATGCTACTCCTCCTACAAAAATTTACGTACACGCATGAAATTTGATTTGCAAGTACCTCAAACTATGCATAACAAAAGTGGGTATGAGTTTTGTGATAACATGATTGGTATTCGTACAATACTTCTTTTTATGAATGCTTATTGAAAATTCCTTAAAAAAATGTACAAATTCTGAGTTTAATTATTTAAAAAAAAAAATATTGCTTTGATTCAAAAATGCATACTAACTTTTGTTACATGTACTATTAGCAACAGGTAAAAAAAATTCAAAGCATTTGGCACAATAGAAAAAAGCCTTAGCATTTTAAATGAAGACAAACTAGTTATTTTATCTTTCCGAGATAAGTAAGTTTAAAGTTTTGATTTTTGCCATAGGGATGTGAATAAAAACGAAAGCAAAAACTATCATAAAATTCTGTGTTTTTTTTAGTTTAGAGCTTTCAAATTTTGTCAGGTTATAGAAAAGTATATAAAGAATAATTTAAGCTAAAAAAATTAAATTTGATTATTTGACCGATTTTTGTCAATTGAATCGTACTGAAGTTCATAAGAAATGCCATCTTTTTTAAAATAACAGTATTTCGATCTATGTAGAACTCTAATTTCTTTCTAGGCTCGTCTTTTCTTTATTTTTAAAGCTCTCATTTTTATACCCGGCGTATAACGCGCAACCGTAAATTTCGATCTTATTTTTTGTGTTAAAAGCGCTCGTTATACGCTGGATTTAACGGTAAGCGTATTATTTTGCTTTATATACTTTAGAACTAGCGAATCATTTTCTTTCTGTTGTAGTGCTGTTGTTTCTAATGCCACCTGTCTGACGTAGTCAAATCGAGGCCCACGAAATTCATCATGGCAACGGGCTAGATCTACGCCTGTCGTTAACCTACGCTTTGAGCCCCTAAGAAGGTGACTACGCTTTTGCTCACACAACACGATAGATGGCGACACCATTCGGACCCACTGATTTAACAAGCACGTTCTCCGTGTGTAATCGGCGAGTGTTTGGTGGCATCGGGCATCGAACCCAGGCCTTCCGGTTTGGAGTCCGATGCTCAAACCACTAGGCTACCCACGGCCCTATTTTTTTTCTAGGTTCATTGAATATTAAGGTCACTCTAAAATTACATCAGAGCTATTGACGACTGACCAAGTAATTTTGACCATTTTCCAAACTTCTTCGACACGCCAACGTGAGGACAATGGCACCAGGACCGTGATTCGAAAAAACCAATGATAGCCGCTGACACCATTTTTCTTATAATGAAGTAGCACAGAAATTCAGAGCACTTTAGCTTAAGAAATAGAAATTTATTACGGAATAATGCGGTTCTTTATTTAAGTCGAATAATTATCATCCCAGTTATTTATTTTCTTAATATTTAAGAAACGGAGGAAGTCTCCAGTGGAAAAAAATGAGAAGGCCTTAATTAAGTTTTGCATCACTCCAATAAATTAAGAGTTACAGTTAATTAGATTAAAGCTATTGCAATGAAATTTCTCCAGATATTCCTCCACCTCCTCTTTTTCCTCATCTCGAAGCTATGCATCATTTTTAATGCTTACTTTATTATATTTTAAACGTAACTAAAGTAAACGCATTAACTTTTTTTTTAAAAAATTAAAAGTTGGCAGTTATAGAGACTGCCGATAGAAGTGAAAACTTAGAACTTTTAGTATTAAAATTTGAAATTTCATAATGTTTGAATTAAAATTATCAACATCAATCTGGTTTTCACATCTATTGACAATCCGAGCAACAACTAAATGCATGTTTATATGTTTTTTTTATTATTCAAATATATTACGGGCTGTACAAGATCATAACAAAATATTTATACAATTCAATTGAAATAACAGTGAATATACAATCATATTATTTATGGATAGTATTTGTATTTACTTAAATTTCAATGTACTCGATTTTTAACATTATTTTAATTGTTCGCATCATTGTCATCATTCATTTCAACAATACTTAGACTTTTTGTACTTTCAATTATTTCATTTTGTTCTAAAAAAGATACAATAGGCGTATGGTAACTAAAGTAAAAAAGGAAAATGTTTGATTCGAATTTATCTAAGTATCGCGTAAAAACAGCGTCGATCGTCGTTTTACATTTTGTGAGTTTTCAATCATTGGACATATTTAAATTGTTTCACTTAGAAATTCAATTAGTGGTAGATTTTTATCATCTGCAAAGTTAATATTGAAGTCTCCACTTAAAATCGTCGGTATATTATCATATTTTTCGCCAAATCTTTTTTCGAGTATTTCAGAACCTTCTTTTGTATAAATCATCAAATTTTCGAATAAAAATTCAATTAGTGGTAGATTTTTATCATCTGCAAAGTTAATATTGAAGTCTCCACTTAAAATCAATGGTACATTATCATATATTTTTTGCCAAATCTTTTTTCGAGTATTCCAGAACCTTCTTTTTTATAAATCATCAAATTTTCGAATAAAAATTGTTGTATCGGTCTCATAGATTTTCCAGGCGAAATATAAACGGTAACCATTAATATGTATTACCCATTCTCGGAATCGCAACGAGCAATGCACAGTATATACCTATTGAATTTTTCACTAAATCCATTCAATTTCACTAATAAGATATACACAGCACTATACGTCAGCTGTATAGCTACAGATATACTGCTATGAGCATGTCGGTGACGCGAACGCACGAGTTTTCACCCATCCAAAAAGTGTCCAAGGCGAACAGCACACTGCGCGTGCGCCAGTCAGAGCATGTCGGTGACGCGAACCCATAAGATTTTCCCCTACCAAAAAGTGCCAACGCCGCTAAAGAAGTTTTCACTTCAAAAATTCTTAGAGAATTTGAGAATTGGATGTTAAATAATTTTAAAATGCAGAAGGAATAAAAAAAAAAGCAACTATTACTGAAGATGTAAAATAAAGACAATACATATATAAATAGTCTAAAAAGGGAAGCGTAGAGGAGGTTTATTTAGAAGATTTTGAAGAATTATATTTAAGGATATGGAACAGAGAAATATTTTCGGATTCATCTATTCAGTAGTTTTTGTTAAATATTGGTTTAATTTTTTATAACTTATCGGTCAGATTTTTAATGTTTTTTTTTTTGCATTTCTTACAAACAAAGAATTCATCATACGAAGGGTTTTTAAAAAGTGCTTAAATTTCTATTCTATGGAATTGTTTTTATATAATCCTTTTATAAAAAATGTATAATTAAAATTAAACATTTTTTCACTAGGTTTTCCGAAGTTCTAATCATAAAAAATTATTACAAAAACATGTGTAAACGATATTTTTCAAAATTATGTGGAAAAAGAGTATTTGCACAAATTTTGTCAATAAAAAAAAATCCTGTAAAATTTTTTTTAAATGAAAATAAATTTCGCGGGAATACCAAGTTGTGAAACTATCGAATTTTTTAAAAAAAACTCTCTCTTTACAAAAATTTTAATAATAAAAATCTTTTTAAAAGTTTCTTATACTATAATAGTCCAAATAATTTATTCTATTAAAATTTTTATAACATTTGTAGAGATCAACATGCTTTAAAGTAGTGAAAAAAATACATTATCTTTGAGGAATTGTATTCATTTAATATCTTGCTTATTAATTAAAAAACGATCGAAAGTACGATCGCTTGTGCCTTATATTTTTAATACTTTATGTATTAATTCCCTTTAAAAAATTATACAAGCATTTATGTTTTAAAAATAATAACCGATAAATATTTTATGAAAATCTTTCCTCGTGCTCACATTTTTGCGACAACTGGCCTAAGGAAATTGCGATCTCTGTCTTCCTTATTTTAAAAGATTGTAAGTTACTAAAAATAAGTTCTTAGATCTTATCATCAACTTGTTTACCCCGTCCTCCTACAGAAGAACACACAAGTCGCGCGCGAGAATCCCCAAGGATTCATAAACAACTGTTTAAGAAGCACAATTGTCACTAATTCACTCACGTTTAAAGAGTATATGAAGAAAAGGGGCATAAAAAGTGTTCTCGTTATAAAATATAAAATTTCCTTCAGTACTATATTTATTGATAACTAGCTGGTATACCCTTTCTTCGCACGGGTGAATTGAAAAATTAAACAATACAGATTGAAGGATGAAGATTTTTTTGATGAGTTTATTTTACGTGTATTGCAAATTTAACAACAACAAAAAAAAAAGCTTTTTGCATACCTCAGCTGAACAAAAAAAACCATATTTGTCAAATTTTAAGATCGAATATCTAATAAAAAAATGGTTTTTATTTATAACTCCTCGTAACTCTCTTGTGGGTCGATTTTTGAAATACCTTTCTAAGCTGATCTCTGCTCAGCAAAAGTAACACATAGTTACAAATTTTGCGTAATTAACGCTTAAAATAGTGTAAATAATTTATATCTGGATGCGTAATATATTAATATTACTCCCTGTTGTATTTATTTTATGTGTTAAAATTTAACTACTTGCAAGCAATGCCGTTCCTTACATTATAATGGAGATTCAATGGAAACATAGTGAAATGTTTGCGATAGAGCCAAGGTGGCACCACTTTTGGTGACCCTGTTGGCAACCTGGCAATTTATTAAATTGTTCAGAAGTTGATATGCTGTAGCGCCACCTGGTAGGATGCTGCAACAAAATGGATAGCACAAAAACAGCCTCCACAAAAAAAAAATACATATACATACTAATTTTTTCGTGATTGGTTGAACGGTGTTGGAGTGAAGAGAGGCCATATATACAAACATCCATTTTTATGTATGTAGATAGGACACAAATCCTACTAAGCAGGCTTTTTAGCGACAAAGTGACCTCGGTAGTCGAATGGTCATGGCCAGAATTCATGGTCAGCGATGTATCATGGGTTCGAGGGAGTGTTTATAAATGTTGTACTAAGCAACACGAGCGCTATTGGCAACGGGACTTGTAATTTAAATCACGGTCAAGTGACGAGGACGGCACTTGCACACCACTCCTACAGGAGAACATTAAGCCTCAGGGGTCTTCAGTGGCTCTAAAGCTCAAACTCATGACACACCAGCCACGAGCGCGTGACCACTAGGCTATCCCCGCCGTGTAGATGGGCTGATACATGTCAAATCTGTCGAAGATCAAATCCATCCCTTAAGTGTGGTGGGGAAGTTTGGAATGTGGGGTACCAAAGCGTAGATGTCATTCTCGTTACTTGACAGTATGATTCAAAATTTCGAAGTCTTTATGAAAAAATATATGGTCGAATAAAAGCTATTTTATGTACTGAGACCATATTTGACTTCTCGTGTAGTGGTGGAGTTAATCCATGCTAAATCTGCCTAGGTCTTAAGTCTTTCCATTGGCGTGATACGGAAGTTTGGAAAGTGATGGTTCAGCTCGTGTATTGTCCCCATCATTTGACCGTGGTTGAAAATTACGAGGCCCGATGCTAATAGGTTTGTGTTGTTTTAATTGAGTGAGTGAATATTAACTATGCTCTATTCAGTTACTCGAAGGCTTTTGGCGACTGATCTCACCATTTTGAACACTGGCTAAGAGACTAGGATGATACCTGCCCTGACACCCCCTCCTAACTTCCACACCAACGGGTGGACGTTTGAGCCTCGAAATATTTAACATGCATCATCCCCTCTGTACGGCGGGGCTTCAGCCGTACTACGCTGGAAATCCTGACACGACGGCCACAAGTCTGTTACCGTGACCACTAGGCTACCGCGGGCACCGTGTTGGTTCGAAATGCGATGCAGGGGCTGCGGTAGCCTAGTGGTCAAGGTATCGAATCATGGCAAAATGAGTTCGATCCCAGTACCACAAAAGTCCCGCCGTGTAAGGGAGCGATGCCCGTTAAATCTGTCGAGAGCTCAAATATTCTCCCGTTGATGTGGTGAGGTACTTAGGAGAGGGGGATGCCAGCTCAGGTGTCGTCTTCGTCACTTGGACAAAGTTCAAAATTACGAGGTCCGTCGCCAAAAGCCTCGTGCAGCTGAACAGTGTGCAACGTTAATACTCACTCAAGCGAAGTGCGATGCAAATAAACTAAAAATTAAGAAATTATCTGGAATTATTTTTTGAAAAAGCAATTAATCAATTAAATTAATGATTGAAACCAATATAATAAAGTTTCTGTTTAATCATAATTGTTTTATTTATTATTTAAATTGCATTTTGATGCTTTACAAATCAATTGTTTGGAATAAAATAAATTTTATCATAAGAATTAAATTAGATAACACATTGAATTTAAGTTAGATTGATCCCAAAACATACCCTTTCGTTTATAGAGCAGGAGGTCTTGAGTTGTTTCGACACAATATTGATTTGACATAAATGATATAGATACAATCCACTTTTAAATAATTGTAATAATTACAAAATATAAAGTATGATTTCTATATTCTCTAATTCTCTTTGAAATAAAAAAAAGATTATTTTTGATGAATGGGCCCTAGAACTATCATTCAAAGCTGTCAAAAATACATGATTGTCAAAAAAATCCTCCGGGCAGTGAAATAAAAAAATAATCGTCAGGAGAGAAATTCTGCTCCACTGTGGATTTGTTACTTTGATTGATAACATTTCTCTGCTTTGATTAATTGCTTGATTTTTATTTAACATTTGATTGATGGCTGATTTTAAGAACTTATGTTACATCTCCCGTTTGTTTGGCTGAAACATCTCAGCCTCTTGCTTTATAAGATTCACAGAGTGGCTTAAACTGGGGAGCTCGGATTTGACAGACAGTATCTCATCAATGGATTATTACAAACATTTTAAATCTGTATACGATTTGGGATTATGATTCATAATTTTTTTAATAAAAAATGCATTATTCCAGGATCATGTTTATCATTTTTTATTAGTAGGGTTTTTCCTTTTTACTCTGCGTGTGTTTAAGGACCGATTACTTGCGACAACTTTTTTTTTTAAGAAATGGAGATTTTTTTTGTGGTTTTTAGATTTGCTTAGTACATATTAAGAAAAATATGCTAAAATTAAGAAGAGAAAAATAAATTAATATTACTAAAATGGAAAAAAATTGGGTAAAAATTTACAAAAAAAAAAAAAAAAAAAAAAAAAAAAAAAACATAAACGTGGTTCATTTAGTATCAAAAGTTTATGAACAAATTTTCAATTCTGATGTGTTGCTATGTTATTCATTTTTAAAATGACCTTCAGGACAAGAGATACTTTAATTTTTACAAAAAATAGAGCACTTTATCTTACTTATTACATAAAATTGTAAATATAAAATTATATATCTTATTTATAATAAAAATTATTATAGCATATTCACATAAGGGGTTGTAAATTTTGTAATAAAACAGGGATTGATAAATTTGAAAGTTAAAACTACTACTTTCTACTTTTGTACAGAAGATGCACAAAAAATTTCAAAAAAAAATTTTCAAAACTTTTTGAGCAATCGCAGTCCCCGTTTGAGCCTTTTCAAAAAAATATATTTCGAGTAAAACGCGTTTTAAAGTGTGACATCTTGCTTAAAGTAATGACATCTGCTTTTACTAAAACACTTGTAGTTTTTGTTGCAGTGAACGGACAATAATAAACTTGGTATTTTTGTAAAACTAATAAGATGGTGTATAAAATAAAATCATGAAAAAAATATGTCAATTTTTGGCAAAATTTACAATTTTAGGGTAGTCGGAAACCTTAAGGTATTCAAACTCTCGTTCAGAACATTTTTTCTTTAAAAAAAAATAACGTCCAAAGAAGAATAAATGTTTTTCAGGAATCAATGACAAAAATATTAATATTTAACCAGCAATATTTAAAATAAGTTATTTAAAAAAATATCAATTATATATGTAAGAAAATTTTTAGTAATTTCTTCAGAAATATTTAAAGCAGGTAGAGAAAAAAAAAGTAATACTCATATCACATAAAAATTGTATCTTATTAACTTTAACAATAGCAATAAAATAAACTACATCCATTATATAGGATTATATTTTTATTAAAATAAAAAAATTTTAGAGGTGATTGAATAAACACTAAGAAATATGATATATTTATAAGGCTAATAAAATGAAGTAACAGGCCATAACTGAAAAAATATTTATATGCTAAGAAGTATTTTAGAACATCCCATAGAAAATAATAATAATAAAAAATGTTCAAAAAATTTCATAGAACCATTTAAAAATGTCCACTTCTGGTAGATTAAAGGCCCACTTCCAGTTTTTCTAATTTTATGTAATTTATTGTAACTCGGTTTCTAGGTAACATAGAAGCAAATTAATAAATCATTTGAAAGTCCAAAGATTGCTCTGTTCAATAAAATAAAAACCTAAAAAAAAGTGTGTTTCCATAGAAATTTTTCATTCCAATGTGTTCGGATGTGGTATAAATCCATATATGAAATACTAATTATTGCAATGTATAAATTATCCTTATTTATAAAAAAAAAAAAAATTCGAAAAAAAAATTTTATAAGAAAAAAGTGTAGTTAAAATAGTTAATAATGCAAAAATCTCTAATTAAATCTTTAATGATCATTAACATTTTCTTAAAATATCATTAGAATTAAAACCAACAAAATGGTAGAAACTTTAAATTAAAAAAAAATCGCCTTTTTTTAAAAATCAAATGAACATATATCTTTTTATATAAAAATTTTCTTTCATTAAAAGTTAACAACTTACGATTACGAATTAACGGAATATAAAGATATTTAACATTCTCCTAAACAATAAAATTTAATAAAATTATTAAAGTTATAAATTTTATTATTTAGACATTCCTTTTACAGAAATATGTTTTTTTTTTAATATTATGCACGTGACAGGAAAAAAAAAAGAATTTGCTCTTCTTAAAGGTTAAAAACATTTTTTTTTCTATTCGTTTGAAAATTTTAATTATGTTTTTATTCGGCAAATAAAAAAATACTTCTACTTACATTAATTAGTTTATGTTATTAATTTACATTAAAAATAGTGATCATAACTTCCTATTCAGTTTTATCTCAAAATATTTATGACAGAAGTGGAAGGAAATTTACGCCGAAAAAGAACGGTACATTAGATCTATTAAAATAAAGTCACACATTAAAATTTTTTGAGTAAAAATATATAAGACATTATACAGCCCCAATGTTACTAAGAATGATAGAAAGAGGAAAGGTAAGTGTTATGGATTTTCTGGGTTTTTTTTTTCTTTTCAAAAAGGTGTCGAACAACAAATTAGAATAGAAACTATTTTGTTCTAAATGCGAAAATTTTATTTTAAAAAACAGTTTATTTCCGAATTTTTCTTTCTTCTTGATTCAATTAAGGTATCCGACTGGTTGCGACAATTCTTTTAAAAAGAATAGAGATATGTGGATTTTTTTTTTATTTACACATTTTGTTTTTACATTTCTGTTTGTACATTTTAAGAAAAATATACTAAAATTAATAAAAGAAAAATACATTATTATAACTAAAATGGGAAAAAGTGAAAAAAAATTTATAAAAAATAACATAAACGCGGCCCATTCTGTACCAAAGGTTTATAAACAAATTTTCGATTTTGATGTGTTGCTATGTTATTCATTGTCGAAATGACCTTCAGGATAAGAGATATTTTAATTTTTACAAAAACTAGAGCCCTTTATCTCAGTTAATATATGAAATTGCTTAAAAAAATACAGTGATTATATTCACACTAGCTGTTACCCGCCCGCTTCGCTGGGTATTTCATGATGTTTTATAAATTTTTACTGCTTATATATATGTGTATAAATTATTGATATCTAAGTCCTAGCATTAAGAATTCGATTGTATTGAAAAATATACTTATACCTTTAACTGTCGCAAAAAAAGGGCAGAACTCATCCAATTTGTATTTTCTAAAAATCTCTAAAATTGAAGTATAGAATGATATTTGCTCTTTCGTAACCCAAAAACCAAGTGGATTTCCGCAAAACCAATTGTCGGTGGATCTCTACTCCGTAAATTGAACATGCAAGCCAAATTTCAAGCCTAAATCTAACAGAAAAAAAGAAGTTTTACTATCAATATCCCCGTGAGTGAGTGAGAGTATATTAACGTCGCATTGAATTAGCAACACGAGGGCTTTTGGCGACGGTCCGCGTAATTTTGAACCATGGTCAAGTGACGCGGACGACACCTGAGCTGGCATCCCCCTCTCCTAACTACCACACCACACCAACGGGAGGACGTTTGAGATCAATATCCCCGTAATCCCGTTGAGAGCCGTTTTCCAAAATAACCGCTCTTAGCGGATTTCAATTCAACAAAAGAAAAATGCAAACAAAATTTCATTATTATAGTTCTTGTAGCTCGAAAAAAGTAATTTTTTTTGTCAATACGTCCCAGTAACCCCCTGCACCCCCCCTAAGAACTTGATTTGCTTAAAATACATTCTTAGTGGATCTCTATTCAACAAAAGAAACATGCTTAACAAATTTCAAGTATATGGGTCTAACAATTAAAAACATTAATTTTTTTCTGTAACTCCTCTTGACCCCTCGCAAACATCCTTAGTGGTCAAAATTTTCGTTTCACTCTTTGTTAGAGGAACTCTATTCCATGAAAGGAACATGTCTACCAATTTTCAAGCAGGATGATCAAATAGTTTAAAAATGGAAGTATTTATCGATTACGCCTCTTAAACTCCCGAAATTAAACTTGGTAGTTGATATTCGCAAAACCCATTTTGTAGCGGTTCTCTACTTTACGAAAGGAATCTGCTTATCAAATTTCAAGACTGTACGTCTAACAGTTTAAAAATGGGGATAATTGTCTATAACGCCACTTGAGCCCTCGCAACGCCACTTCTGGGTCTGTTTTCACAAAACCCATTTTGTAGGGGAATTGCACTCTATGAAAGGAATCTGCTTAGCAAAATTTGAAGACTGTGCGTCCAATTAATTAAAAATGAAAAAATTATCAATAACGCCCCTTGAACCCCCGCAACCCCACCTAGGGGTCGATTTTCACAAAACATATTTTGTAGTGTATTTCTATCCTATGAGAGGAATCTGCTTACCAAATTTCAAGACTGTGAGTCTAATGGTTTAAAAATAGAAATAATTATTTATATCTGCCCTTATCCCCCTGCAACACCCCTTGGGGGTCAATTTTCTCCAAACCCGTTTTGTAGCGGATATTTACTCCATGAAAGAAACATTTCTACCAATTTTCAAGCAGGTAGGTCAAATAGTTTAAAAACGAAAATATTTATCTATTACGCCACTTATACCCCGCAACGCCACTTAGAAGTCTGTTTTCACAAAACCTTCTTATAGCTGACTCTATTAAATAAATCTATTTATCAAATATAAAGACTGTGCGTCTAATAGTTTTAAAATGGAAATAATTATCTGTAACGCCCCTTAAGTCCCGCAACGCCACTTGGGGGCAATTTACACGAAACCCATTTTGTAGCGTATCTCTACCCTATGAGAGGAATCTGCTTACTAAGTTTCAAGACTGTACGTCTAATAACTTAAAAATCGGAATTTATAACGCCCTTTAAACCCTCACCCCCGCAACACCCCTTGGTGGTCAATTTCCCCCAAACCTGTTTTGTAGCGGATATTTACTCCATGAAAAAACATTCCTACCAATTTTCAAGCAGGTAGGTCAAGTAGTTTAAAAACGAAAATATTTATTTATTACGCCACTTAAACCCCTGCAACGCCACTTAGAGGACTGTTTTCACAAAACTTTCTTATAGCTGATCTCTACTCTATGAAAGAAATCTATTTATCAAATATAAAGACTGCGTCTAATAGTTTAAAAATGGAAATAATTATCTATAACGCCACTTAAATCCCGCAACGCCACTTGGGGGGCAATTTCCACGAAACCCATTTTGTAGCGGATCTCTACCCTATGAATAGGAATCTGCTTACTAAGTTTCAAGACTGTACGTCTAGTAACTTAAAAATCGGAATTTATAACGCCCCTTAAACCCTCCGCCCCCGCAACACCCCTTGTGGGTCAATTTTCCCAAAACCCATTTTGTAGCGGATATTTACTCCAGGAAAGAAACTTACCTACCAATTTTCAAGCAGGTAGGTGAAGTAGTTTAAAAACGGATATATTTATCTATTACGCCCCTTAATCCCCTACAACGCCACTTAGAAGTCTGTTTTCACAAAACCTGTTTTGTAACTGATCATTATTCTACGAAAGGAATCTATTTATATCAAATTTAAAAACAGTGCGTCAAATAGTTTAAAAATTGAAATAATTATCTATAACGCCCCCTAAGCCCCTGCAACGCCACTTGGAGGTCAATTTTTACCAAACTCATTTTGTAGCGGATCTCTACTCTCTAAAAGGAATCTGCTTACCCAATTTCAAGATTGTACATCAAGTAGTTTAAACATGGAAGCAATTATTTATAACTCCCCTTAACCCCCTTAACGCCCCTTGCGTTTCGAATATCGGAAAATCCGTTCTTAGCTGACGTCTACTCTATGAAAGGAACATGTCTACCAAATTTCAAGTCTGTAGGTTGAATAGTTCCGGAGATATCGTGATTAGTCAGTCAGTCAATCAGTCAGTCAGTCAGTCAGTCAGTCAGTCAGTCAGTCAGTGAGTGAGTCGCTTTTCTCCTTTATATATATAGATAAGGAACTGTAAATTTTGTAATAAAACAATGATTGATAAATCTGAAAGTTAAAACACTTTTTTTATTTTTCTGAACTTTTACACACAAAAATTTCAGTTCATTATTTTCAAAACTTTTTTAGCAATCGCTGTCCCCGTTTGATCATATTCAAAAAATCACATTTCGAGTAAAACGCGTTTTAAGTATAACATTTTGCTTAAAGTAATGGCACATCTGCTTTTACTAAAACACTTGTAGTTTTTGTTTTAGGGAGCGGACAATGATAAACTTGGTATTTTTATAAAGCTAATAAGTTGGCCTATAAAATGAAATCATAAAAAAATTTGTAAATTTTTGGCAAAATTCACAATTTTAGTGCAGTGATGATACCTTAAAGGTGAAACTATCAAGAAATTTTATGTTTACTCAAGTATTGAAAATATTTATTTTATATACTGCGTTTTCACAAAAATAGTACAAATGTTATTTTCATCAACGTTATACTTTGTAACTGCACGAGGGCTGCTGGCGGCGGTCCTCGAAAATTTGACCACAGACAAAAGGACGACAACTGAGCTGGCTCTTTGAACTTAAACACCGCACCAACGGGAGGACTTTAAGCTTCGAAAGATTTAATGTACATGCCGAATCTCCAGTGAATTAATTCCTGGTGCCCTCTACACGACGAGCAGACCTAGAACCTAGCATAAAGTATCGCAAAAAATATTTTGTAAATGTATTTATATTCGGCGATTCATTTACACCGTTTCTATAGATTCGCGGGTTCGAGTCCTGATATCTCCAGTAAATACCTGCCATATATTTTATATAACTTAAGGGGACATAGTACCTTTCGAAACCAAAAATTGTACATTTTGACATACTTCTTCGATTCAACATAAATCAATAAATTTTGCATATTCTTATGATTTTTTTTTTACAAATTGTTCAAAACAGTTCAAAGTTTAAAATACTTAATCAATTCTTGCTTTTAAATTAATACATTTTTTTTAACAGCACAAAATATGCACATAAAAATTTAAAAATAAAAATTACTTGCCTTCTGTTACCCGCAAGATAACTTTTGAAAGATGTACAGTAGAACCTTCATTTATGTACCAAATTAAAGCTAAATAATGCCTTAATTCTGTAAACCTCAAATTTTAAATTTCTACCACATTTAAAAAAATTAAAAAATTTAGATATCATAAAATTTATAATTAGTAATTTTTTTTCCATCTATCATGTTATAAAATAAAATCTATTCACCGTATTAACAAAACTGAGGTTCACAGAATCATAAATGATAAGAACAATAACCACATAAAATTTTAGAACTCTACAATCAAAACTTTTTTTTTAATCTTGCGGGAAAGTGTGAAAATTACAAACTGAGAAAATCACGTTTAAACATTGCATTATAATTTTGTACCACAAAATACAATTTTTGAATACTTAAAATGCACCCGCCTCATATGTTACACCTTCTATTTCAACAAAATGCTCATGCATGGCTTTTTTTCGCATTCTCAAAGCCCTACGAGCATCTAATGTTGAAGATCTAGACTTTATTTCGGCTTCTTTTATTCGAGCTTTATCACACTGAAAAGCATAAGTGACAGAAAAATGCCCTACTTTACAACCCAGATGTTTCATAATATCCAAGCGACCAGCCATTCCATCATTATACATTACAACTGCCTCATTCACTGCAATATCAACTATTCTCTTAGAAGATCCTGATGTTTTCGGGCAGTATTTCCAAACCGTAGAGTTGAAAGATTCATTTGAATTCTGAGTCTTTCCCCCTAAACATTTTTTCAATAACTTAGGTGAGGATAATTCTGCAAATATTGGTTTTATATATTGCATCCATAACAGAGGTTGGCACATTGCTGTTATGTTTGTATGATTCATTTTCGGAGTATTTCGCCTTTTGATAACCACACCATGAGGACGCACCAACTGGGCAGAAGTAATGCATTGGTTCTTCATCTGTAGAGCGGTAATGGCAATAAATGGCCCAAATGGATTTACGCATATCATCTGCGGAGCTGCAGTTCTCACGTATAGCATTTCCATAGTAAGTAGTGAATTTATCTATTATTTTATCTGTCAGGCGATTTTTCCCACTTATACTTTTTGCCATCTGATAGCTTTTTGCCACGATTCATCAGTTTCAACTTACGAAGTCTGGCACCCATCCGCTTCTGTATATGACCAACACATTCAATTTTTTCTAAATTGTACAACACCGTACTTTGCAGCTCTGGGAATGTTTTAGTGTCACCGTCACCAATATATTTCACATATTTGGCATTTCTTTCCAATACGGAACGTCTAAAAATTCTCTTCATTCCTTCCACTTCCATTTTATTAGAAGAACCAGAATGATTTTTCACGCAATGTGGTTCATGACTTTTTTTCCATTTTTCATATGCTATTCCACATTTCGGACTTTTCCATTGATCACAGCCTTTGCAATATGATGATAAAACTTCGACATCAATAACTTTTCCTGTAATATCACCAATAATGCTGCAGACACCAATGCGAGATGTATGACCCCGAGTTTTCCAAGTTCCATCACCACTAACACATATTTCATTTGTTTCGGATGCTGCAATCTCTTCTTTTGCAGCTTTGTTCATTGAAGAAACAGCTACAATGGAACCAGCAGATTTTATATTATTCAAAATCCTATCATAGGACTTTTGTGAAACCGGTGGAGGCAAATCCATCACCGAACAAAAGGTTTTAATTCCACGTAGACCAACCCCTAGTGTACGCATAGCATATGTAATGCGAGTGTTTATTTCATAGTCGTGGTTACTTGACTCAAACACTGGTGAACTTTTAAAAGTTGATTGCATAGCACATGAATCACAATCAATGTAAAATTCTGATACTAGTCCAAACAGAACCTTTTCTTTCAAAACTGCTTTTGAGCCACAGTAAAAGCATATTAAATATTTTGATAATTCTTCTAAAAGAATGTCTAGATTTATCAATCGATAACCCTTACTTTCACTGGAGTTGCTTTGATAGGAACCGCTATCCAAACACAGTTTCTTAGATGAAGCTGATGACACATCGATGCCTACCGGTTCTAACGTTTCGTTTTTAGAATGTTGATTCCCACAAAAATGCCTTTTCTTTCTTCTATAATCCGTAGATCTTCTAGCGGATTTACTACTCATATTAATATATGCACAAGTATGAATTATCAAATAAAAATTAATGATTACTCAATACTTTTTCGAAAACTATTATCAAGGAAGGCAGACTTAGCAAGCAAAAACAACGCAGTAGAAATACAAATGTAAATAAACATCTGCTTGAATTCGAAATGTGTTGAGTTGTAGATATGCTTCTCCAATCAAAAGACAATTATAAATAAAATTGAAAATTTAAGAAAAAAATGCAGTTTTATATTACAGGTCGAAACCGAAACTAACGGAATAGCGGTTTGTTTACATTCCATTTAAAGAGCAAAGTCTCTTTAGACATTTACATTTTTTCCTGTACTGAGCGTAATAATTATCGGATTTTGACGCGGTTTGTTTTAAAATGCTCCAAACAGTTCAAATTATTTTTTAAAAATATTTTTGAAAAATCGATAAATTGATGGGTTAAAGGTACTATGTCCCCTTAACTTAACCATTATTTAACTTAAATGATGTTAAATAAGTTCAAAGGAGGTTCAAATTCTTCAGACTGGCGGGAAAGTTAAGACAATTGGGAGCTAGTACATGTGTCGTCTTCGTCGCTCGATCTTGGTATGAAGTATGCCCCGAATGGTCCTCGTGTAACTTCGAAACGCGTCGATATAAGACAGGGGTGGGCAGACTTTTCCAGGCTACGGGCTACTTCTAATTTTTCTAAGGTGTTGCGGTCCATCCAGTATCAGTGACACAAACAAAGGGGAAGGTCCTCGGGTCTGGACCCTCTTTTATAGCCCATGATTTTTTTTCGATCGATTATAATTCCATGTATATAGTACGTAAAATTTAATAAAGTATTTGTTATTAATAATTTTTTATTAATTAATAATAATTATTTATTTAATGATTTATTTCTTACTGTTCTTTGTTCCCAACAATATACAAAATGAAAAAAATATACATGTTTTCCCCACAAGCGTGTGGGGTAAGATACGAGAATGGTAGGCATTCGACCCTTGACCTTCGCGCCGCGGCCCCTTTGAAAAATTCACGAGTGCGTCCACTGCCAGGGTCATAGGTATGGTGAGCTAAGTAAAAAGTCTACATTATTTATTATAACTTAATAAAATAAATACGGAATATGTACTTATCTACGTAAATAAAATAAAAAACTCACTTTTTTGAAACCGCGTTTAAAGCAAAACGAAAAATATGAACATAATAATAATAACCACAAATATAATAATATCTAATGATGCATTTATTTTCAAACAATTCAAAACACATTAAAAAATGAAACATAATCATCTAAAGGTTCTCGTAATTATAGTCAGTAGAAGACTTAGTCTGCGTACTGTCAGCCAATCTTTAACATTTCCGTGTACAATTACAATAATAGCAAATCTTCAGGAGGCCACTCCAAATTGTCTTGGCGGTCCACCGGTCGATCGCGATCACCGTAATGCCCACCCCGGATATAAGATATTAAATTCATTATTTGCTTCTAAATCACTAATAATTCATTGAATCTTGTTTAACATAAGCGCGAGAAAGTTAGAATTCGTTTTTTATTTAAAATAAATACATGACTTAATAAAAACTACGGCTCGGCTGTTATGCAATTTATATTTTCTGTTTACAATAATTTAAAATATACACGGTGAGTACAGACGCTTAAGACGAAATATCGGTTAACACGAAATAATACAACGGTACCGACAAACTACTTCGCATTTTCAGGCACAACTTTTTTCTTTTATATGAAACGAAAATCGCTTAACACGAAAAAATTTCGCTTCTGGGAGTGAGCAAAATACGGAAAACATCAGCTGAACAGGCAAGATTTAAGTGGGGGTGTGAAATGAATTGATTGATTGAATATTAACGTCGCACTGTTCAGTTACACGGGGGCTTTTGGCGACGGACCTCGTAATTTTGAACCATGGTCAAGTGACGAAGACGACACCTGAGCTGGAACCTCCCTCTCCTAACTACCACACCACACCAACGGGAGGACGTTTGAGCTCTCGACAGATTTAACGTGTATCACCCTTTCCTCACAAGGAGGGTCTTCAGTGGTTCTGGGCTCGAACTCATGACACACTATGCATGATCCGATACCTTGACAACTTGGCTACCGTGGCCACGGTGTAAAATGAAAGAGAGGTGGTTTCACATGTGTTTCGTAGAAAGGAGACTAACCTAGTTTCGAAATACCCTCGTAATAGCATGTAACACGAGCCAAATTTGGTAATTTAAAAGCTTCGTTCACTCGGCACCCCTACAAAAGCCACACAAAAACATCCTCATCAGTTGGTTTTGTAATTCATTGTGAGTAAAAATCAAAAAGTTTGGTTCGCAATTTTTTTTCCTCCTGATTTTAGAAGAATTTTTTTAGGAGCACAATGGCAAAGAGTTCAGAGGGAAATCAGACTGCTATTTCGCATAAAAGGAAAATGGAGCTTCTTAAGGCTGTTGGTCAAGAACACAATACGAAAAAGGAAATCTGTAAAGATTTTGACTTTGTTAACTCAACATTATCAACAACAATTGAAAAAGGAGAGGAAATTAAGGAAATGTTTAACACACATTTTTATGAATAAAATGTTCTGTTGAATATTTTTTTTTTTTTTTTTTGTGTAATATCCCTAAAAACGAAATCTTTTAACACGAAAAAATATTTCAGTCCTTTCAGTTTTGTGTGAAACCATTTTCACTGTAGATATAATTTGTGAAACTTCATTTTATTGATTCAAGATTACTTTTAAATAAAAATAAAAAATATACAATTTTTATGTTAATACATTCATTTTATGTGAAAATTCATCACACAATTCCTTCGCGCATGCATTTTATCTAAAAAACTTCGAGCAAATGCTGAAAATTTGCATAAATCATTAAAAATACAATTAAAATGATAAATATTCCATAAGAGTAATATGTCAAACTTTTTTAATCCATCGGCAAGCGCTTTAATCTAACATCTCTCAAAGAAACAAATATTTAATAACATCTGTCAAATATCTAATAAATCTATCCGAAGAAAACATGTATAATATATGATAAAAATTAGTATCTAAAAATGTATACAGATAACTTTTTTTTTTACTAACTTTTTCATTTATCATCATTTGCAAAACATTGACTAAATTTCGAAGAACACCGTCTGGGGCTGGTCTGGTTTTTAAGTAATCAATCAACAGTGTAGCAGAGAGAGCTACTTGAGAGCTCGTTTTTATTGAATTATATTGATAAGTTAAAAGGTCATTACATAATCGGAGATCTTAAAAGCTTTGCCTTATGAACTGTAATACAAGTTGTTGAAAGAGACAGGAGGTTTTTTGTGTGTTTTTAAATACACTTCGTTACACACATTTTAAATACACACATTTCAACCCCAAGAAGTTACATTTTTATTTTTGGGAGTGACCAAAAAATGATGAAACTCGACAAACGGAACAATAAGTTACATTTATTTTGAAATGATATTTGTAACATTGGGGCCGTGGGTGGTTAAAGCAGCGGTCGGCAACCTTTTAACTGTGGCATGCCAAACCTATCCAACAATATTATTCAGCGTGTCTCACAGTAGAACATTTTTGAAACAATTCGATCCCAACGGAAGTGTATGCAGATTTACAAAATAGAGGTCAATAATATAGAAAAAAAATTAGTTTTACTACATATTAATCTTGCATCATTTAAAGATATTAACATGAAGATAAACAGCATGAAATATAACTGAAACTTCAACAACAAAAAATTATTAATTGTATATATATTATGCAATCTTGAACGTATTTATCAAAAAAGACAACATAAAATGTTTGTCTTTTCCTTCATTTTAATTAAATAAAAAGATAAATAAAAATTTTAATGCAAACCTAGTGCATGCACCGCTCTACTTTCCCATCGCAATATGAGGGGTATAATTAGTGACTTTGATTTTTGATACGATTCTGAGCAATTAAACAATTTCTTTATGAACTCGAAATATTTTTCATATGAGGAAAGATTTTTTATTCAGATATGTAGAACCAAAAGAGGAAAGCAGAGAGAGAGAGAGAGAGAATACATATAATTTTCTCTCCTTCAAACAATTAAATCTCCCCAGTAACGACATTCAATAGTTTACAAAATAGCTGTAAATTTATCTCTTTAGAGTTATCTTTAAGATTTTTTCGTGATTCCGTAAATGTCCATAATTCTGAAGATTGTCCAATGAGGTCAATTACAAATTTATCCCCTTCTATCTATACAAAAATATCCAAATTTATAAATAGTGCAGAGTGCCACATGTGGCATGAGTGCCATAGGTTTCCGACCCCTGGGTTAGAGCATCGGACTCCAGATCGGAGGGCCAGGGTTCGATGCTCGGGGCCACCAAATGCCCTCCGAGTATGCACGAAAAAAGTGCTCGTTAAATCAGTGAGTCCGAAAGACTTGTGGGCGGTCTCAGCAGAAACCACGGGTGCAGGGAGCTGGAGAATATTTCCCTCCTCTCCAGTTTCATGCCTTAATGGTGGAGGTGGAGATAGATGATGGCGACATCTATCGTGTAGAAGTCCAACCTGTCTCAGGCTCTGGCAACTTTCATTCCTTCCCTTTGGGAAGGACACGACAACAACAACATTTTTAACATAGAGCGAGAAAACAATGTCATCTGTAGGACAAATGCGGATAGCGATACATGAAGCAAAACGTCTAGTACCGATTTGCTGAGAGTACGGATGATGTCCTGAAGGATGCTTCTCCATTCCCTGTCAACCATTTGCCCCAGTTAACTTTCTGAATTTGATAGTGGCAGGGCATATGAGAGGCATCCAATATGTGAGAATTATATTAACGTCGCACAACAGAGCAACATAAAGCTATTGGTGACTTAATCACGATCAAGTGACGACGACACCTCTCCAAACTATCACACGACTACAATGGGAAAACACTGGTACACGAAAAATTTAACGTGCAAAAGTCCTCTCTTCAATATGGGTCTTCTGTGGCACCTAGACTCGACACTCTAGCCACGAGTTCGTGACCATAACCACAAGGTTACCGCGGCTACACCAACGGTGCCCAATCAAGTCCCAGACATGTTTGATTGGTGAGAGATCAGGGGAAATTGATGGCCAAGAAAACATCTGCAAATCTTGTACAACAGTGTGCTCTCAGGGATATCCTGATGGTAAACCATTGGACATTCCCCAGAAAAGGTAGGGTCACCAACGGCTGCACATTATTCACGCATCGTTGGGTCATCATAGAGGAGTGGTGATGAACCTTTACGGATCAACGTGCCATTTTTTTCTAAGAAGTGTTTAATGAGATATAGACATGCTGTCAAATAATTTTGACTTCTGATTACTTGGAAAATTATAAAACTAAATACTAAGAAAAAGCAAAACTTTTTATTTACTACGAAAAAATACCTTTTGCACTGTATAGTTGTAAATGTTTTAGTTATACGTGTAATTCAATTGAAAGTAAGATTAGTGTGAGCTCTGTTGTTGCAGACTGGATAACAAATATTTTATATTAGGATTGTAAGATGTTTCTTTTAGTAGAATGCATGCTCAATTGGAGTCATCTGCCAATCGGTTTTTAAGTAATTAATTATTTTTGCTGTGGTTCACTTTTTTGACAAGAGTATTTGCGTTTCAAAATGCCGTTTTACAGACGATGTTCTGCATAGTACTATTCTAGAACATAAAACACACACCGCTTGTCGCCTTAGCTAACAGTGCCATATATTTCCAGTTTCACCAAAATTGAAATTCTCTGTTACACTTACTATACCTTGTCCTTTTAATTCTTTTGCTGAGAGAACTATAGCTATGTTAAGCTAGGTAATACTTAAAAATCGTAAATATAACACAAATAAACTTTAAAATACAGTTGTGTCAATGAAATTGTCTATGTTATGCGTAGACAAACTTTGCATCATAAGCCATTGTAGTCCACGATGTAACTAAGGCAAAGCAATAGCAAACGAGTGCTCTCTCCGCCGGCGTCTCACCGTCCTCGCATTTGTTTGTAATACTTCATAGTGAACTTTGTAATTTTGAAATAAAATGCAAACCATTTTGTTCGCTGGCGTGCCAGTGGGAACCAAAGGGGACTTGTTATGGTACGCGATGACGTCCCAAATTATGACGTCATGTTATCGTGCAGTTGGACTTTCCATATATGTGGCCGGATTGAATGTTACACTCGTTGAACACGAATCGGTGCCATTCCGTCATCCACATTGCTTTTTCCCGGAACCATTGCAAACGAAATCGTTGGTGATGTAGAGGTCAATGGCAGACTTTTTAAATGGACGCGTAGGACCGCGGTAGCCTAGTGGATATGATCACGAACTCGTATCCTACGTGTCATGAGTTCGAGCTCTAATGCCACTGAAAACCCGCAGTGTAGAGGGGTTGACGCATATTAAATCTGTCGAGGCTGAATGTCCTACTCTTGGTGTGGTGTGGTATTAGGTGAGGGAGATGCTATCTTGGGTGTCATCCACGTCATTTGACCGATGATCAAAATTAGGAGGTCCGTCACCAATAGCCCTCGTGTTGCTTCAGAGGGCGAGGTTAATAAAAACTCACTCACTAACTAATGAACAATATGAGTACAGGATATTAACAACCAATGGCTGGTAATGCTGGTCGATATAAGAATATCCTGCACAACCTGCAAAATGGTGACAGAAATGACTTGGAAGGTAGACACCATTTGTCATTGTGTACTGATATTGTTCTGACCTCAGCAGCAACCTTCAGTCGCACCATACTTCCTTGTTGCAACCATCATTGCCACAACTAGAGCACAGCCTACGTGTTCATGTGGATGTCAGCTGAGATTTGATGTATTGATAAACCTACTTTTCTAAGTCTAATTGCCATGGCCTTTGTAAGACTATCCATTGGCTGCAGCGTGTAATTATCTGTTAGAAACAACAGCATGGACATTTCGTAGCCGATAAGTTACTTCCCTTGTATCCAACTCTATGTGTGCCGGAAATCTGTGCATTGCACATCATTTCCATTTTTTCGGTGAGGTTCGCTAACCCTGAAATTCGCACAATTTTTCTGTTTGGTGTTGTATTTTTATTTTCCTGTGAACGAGTCAGTGTTTATTTACGCATTACTCTGAAGCAACACGAGGGCTGTTGGAGGAATGCCCAAAGAAACCGAGCTCACCCGAAGAGGGTTTAGGGCTACAAACCGATCCTTCGGGAAACAACCACCTGCACACACACACATCCAGTCTTTATTAAAAAAAATCAAAGTTTACATTTTAAACAGCAGAAGAGAGTAAAATAACAAATTACAAATTTAAAGGTAACTTGCACGATATGCATACGTGTACGTGAACAGAATACAAATATATATATATATATATATATATATATATATGCAAAGCAAATATAATAATAATAAAAGAAACCATAAGGGGAATAAGAGAAGGAAGAAAGAATATACGAGGATTGATCCAAAAAAGAAAGGTTGCAAGTCGAATAAAAAAATATTTATTATTACTAGACAGAAAATACAAGCGGGAATTTAGAGGTATGCGTGCTTATCTCATTTCGACATAATCACCAAGTCTATTTAGACATTTATCAGAATGTAGGACCCATTTGTTTAACCTGTCTTGGAAGAAATCAGATCCTAGTCCATTGAGCCAGGTCTCGATGGATGTTTTTACAGAACTGTCTTGGAATATCGCAGCACATCAGAAACGTATGTTGCATGCTACCATGACTCAGTCCCAGCTCTGACAAGATTTCACGCAAAGTTCCCGTCGATCATTTTGAATCATTTCTTCAATTCGTGCCATGGTGATTTCTGTCGTTGAAGAACTTAGCCGGCAGCTCCCTGTCATATTGCGGGTTTCGACACCCTGTCTGCCTGATTGAAAATAGTGACACAATTTCGCTACATGTTGTCTGTTCATTGCAGATGCGGACACATTCTTTGCCCATAAAAATGAATCACGGCTTGCACTTGCAAACGAAACCAGTTTCCTAAGAGTCTTGCCATTTCAATCGTCCTGGACCGTCTGAAAACTTTCACTACCTACCCTCAAACCAGCTGTATGACAAGTAGTGCCATCTGTCTCCACTTTGGGGGGGAAATTTCTTCCCCATTTGTAGTTTTCAAATGCTGCGGCTTGTAATCTTTTTTTTCTGATCAATTCTCGTACATATTCTAAATTTCTTACAAATACATAAAAAATAATAAAATTGCGATGAACTTCATAAATGTGAGCAACGGTCAAGTGATAAGGACGACACCTGAGTTGGCACCCCCCCCCCCCTCTATACTACCACATCACGCCAGCAAAATTTTGAGACAAGAAAGATTTTACTTGCATCAAACTTCCTACACGCGGGTTCTTCAGTGGCATCAAAACTCGTGCCCCGACTCGACGACCCCAGTCACGAGTTCCCAACTAGGCTACAGAGGTCATGATTACTTCAATATCGGTTAACGAAGAATTATGTATCCATATCTTTTCAATGTGGCATGTATGAATGGTAATTCAGGCGAAACTAGTTTTTTGTCTGCTTTTTAGTTGATAAAATTGGAAATAAAGTAACGACAATAAAATTTTTTTTATTTTAATCGAGTTTATTTAACTTTTATATATTTAACTTTTAATTTTATTTTTAACATGTTTTTCCCCGAGTATTTGATACGCTTATAAAGTATTTACATATTTTAACATATCGTATAAACTGTTATACAAGTTATAAAATAAAATAGTTTTCTACAGCTTTATAAAAGCTTAAATTGTTTATGAAACACATAAAAGTGGAAAAAATCGCCGTTAAAAAAGGCTAACACAAGCATTCCCTTTCAGATTTAAAGAAATATTTTTTTTTTTTTGTTTATCATTTTCAAGTTTCCAAGTTTTTTTTTTTTTTAATTTTTATTTTTTTAATTCTAAAGATAACAAGTTAAAAATTATGTACAACATAAAAAGCTATCTTAACAGTTTTTCAAAGATATAAATTGTAAATCTTCTAAAATTAAAATAACAAACAAGTTCTTTTAAGTTTTCGAAGAAGATTATTTACTGTTTGCATAGCATTCAAAAGCTAAAAAAAAAAAAAAAAAAAAAACCAATAATAATCAAAAACTAAAAACGTATTCTTTATAATAAAAAAAAAAAAAAAAACCTTTCAATAATACACAGACATTCAATTGTGATACTGCAAACATTTTACTTTGTTTTCATTTTTTACACAGTTTATTTTGTTGATATTTTAAGGATTATTTCTCAGTCTAATAATAATTTTAAAAAAATATATAAAGAAGTTATTCTTCTTGACTGTTTTAATGGACGAAAAACGTTAACAAAACACAAAAAGTAACTGAAAATTAGTATTCAAGGCACATTGAAAACCTTCAGTATTTATCGAAAAACCTTCAACACATTTTTATTGAAAAACATTATATTTTTATTTATTGCTTTTTATACTTCTTTTTCTTCTATTAATTGACCGCCGATAAGGCAAGGGTTAGTTCACTATTTGATATCTTTGCAATTTGACCCATGAATTAATTATAATGCGTGCAACGAGTGTAAAAAATAAATCTTGGATAGATCAAATTATTTAAACAAAACACACTTAAAAAGAAATAAGTGCCAAGAAAACCAAATACATTAAGTGATATGCAAATAATTTAGCATTGAAGTTGTAAACATTTTTATTATTTGTTAGTATTCACAAACACTATCCAGAATTTCTTATATTTCATTTATTTTTCAATGAAGGTAACACCTAAATTAAAATATTATAATTTGAAGTAGACTGTATAATATTATTTACATATAGAAGATTAAGATACATTTATTATTTCTTGAACGTGCTGGAATTTTGTGTGAGTATTCTTTCTCAAAAAACCTCTGAGTAAAGAAAATATTTCTATTTGCCCTCAAAAGAACTACTTCTTCGACTTGAAGTAAAGTTTCCAGTTCGATAATTTTAATCTTCAGGTATAATTTTTTCCTAAATCAAGGCTTACCTTGAACTTTATTTTCTTGTTTCATAATTCCTTCAAACATTAAGTTTGTTTGATCCGCTTGGTATATTTTTGTTTTGTAAGAATTTCCCCAACATGTTCATATATTTTCAATTTGTCCGTTTTTTGGCTACTTTTTTATGATTTTGCGCATATTATTATAAGAATAAAGAAGTTTTTACATATTGATGCCTACTAAGATAAAAAAAAAAGCAGACGATTTTTAAATTGAAAATTAATTCGAAACATTTAGTATATCGATAGAAGAATTTATTATAAAATATTGTTTAAAGTAATGGATATTAAAAATGTTGAAATTTGTTTTCATACATTTTACGGAAAAAAAAATAGTTTAATATTTTATTTGGGCTAGGTAATGATATATTTCATAATTTCATTATATTAATTACAAAATACCTGATTATTCTAATAAAAATATTCAAAAGAGAATCCCAACTTTATTCGTCATTTAAGTTTATTAGGAACAAATTTGTTGTATGAATTCTTATTTATGTATTTGGAAACCGCCTAGAAAATGAATAACCGAATGAAAAACGCGGGAAACTGAAAATTATTTCAGCAACACATGTGGTCTCCCGTTAACAAGCCACATGATGACATCTCTGGTTTTTATCAAACTCATATATTTTTTTTAAGTTGCCGTTATGGTCAAAATGATCACAATAAAAGTCAGAAGTAGCAATTTATCGCGGGTCGTTAAAAGCTCTAAAAAATCTTTAAAATCTACAATTATTATTAAACTTACTAACTTTCCCAGAACAGTCTTTTTTTTAAAAAAAAAATCCCTATTTTATTGAACTAGAAGCGGTAAATTAAACACGTGACCTCAAATTTCATTATGACAAAAGAATTGCAAACTTAAAAAGAACAAAAGTACAAAGAGAAAATTAGACAGCCTTAAAATACGTTTATATTTGTACTAGCTTTTACCCGCGGCTCCGCTCGCGTTGATGTCTTTAAATAACTGTCAAAGTCGTAATCATTATCATTAGAATGTAAATAATATAATATGGTAATTTCTTATTGCTTGACTGGAACCAATAAAATTTAAAAGTTCTAAAATTGAGCTTAGTTTTATAAAACTGAAAACGTAATTTATTTTAATAATTAACAACAAATATTCAATAACTTAAACTATTGATATTTTAAAAAGGTGAATGAGTGAGTGAGAGAATATTAACGTCGCACTGATCAGCAACACGAGGGCTTTTGGTGACGGTCTGCGTCATTTTGAACCATGGTCAAGTGACGCTGACGACACCTGAGCTGGCACCCCCCTCTCCTAACTACCACACCACACCAACGGGAGTACGTTTGAGCTCTCGACAGATTTAACGTGCATCGCTCCCCTACACGGCGGATCTTTAGTGGTACTAGGATCGAACCCATGACATGCTAGGCATGATCTGATGCCTAGACCACTTGGCCACCGCGGCCTTTTAAAAAGGTGAAAGTATCTACGTTTAATATATAATTCCTCTTTAAAAGAGCTCAAACAGAATATTATTCTAAGATGCTACTGTATACTGCATTCTATGTTCTTCCGTCAGTTGCAAATATGTGAAGATTTTGGGCATTGACACACGCGAACAGGCTAAATACAGTTGACCATGGAAAAAGTGTTGCTTTTCCAAAATGCACCCTGCTACCTGCAATGTTTGCGATTTCGCTTTGTTAATAGCAACAGTAAAACTGAGTTTGATTGGAAATTGAACTCATTTGAAATGAAACGGTAGGTCAGTGAGGATAATTGGAATTCGGGATATAATAACACTTTCCCTTTTCACATGGCACCTGTTAAAATATTGGCACCAAGTATATTCTGCGTCAATTTTGTGGTTCGAAGCCTCGTTCCATTACATAGTGGAGGAGCATCGAAATTTTCCATAAGCATAATTGGTGCATTTAGTTTTAATTGAAGTTTATGTGAGGGTACACCCGAAAGTTCAAGTGAATTTAAAAACTCCGTGGGCTATGAAGTGCTTTGTTCTTTATTAATGATTGTATTCATTGATAAATATTTCTTCAATTCCCCCCTCTCCCCCACACGTCGTTTAAATTTTCAATGTGGATTTTATGGACAATGTCATTGTTAGGTGCCAATATGGATCTTGCGCGCAACAAATTCTACATAACAAAATTCTCTGGAAGTAAAATATAACCTCCAGCATTTGCGTCCAAGCATCCAAACCTTCCATAAGCTTTTGTCCATAAGCTTGATTATTTAATAGAGACTGATTTCATCTGCCGGTGTACCTCCTCTGGATTACAGGGAGAGTTTTTCAAAATTCACCAGCCAATATAAAATAAAGCTACCATTCCTCTTGTATTTCTTTACTATCTCGTAAATCCTGAAGAGTCCGATTTAACGCTTCTATAGCTTTCTTGTGAGACATCGTATTTTCATCCTACACTAAAAGCTTACATTGTGGAAGCATCCCACCTTGAGAGCTATTTTTTCTGAAATATCAGATGAGTGAATCTTCAAATGCAAGGTTAAGCAATAATTTTAAATCGGAATGTGCAGTACGACCGTTGGTCAGTAAAGTTGCGGCTATACCAGAAGAAGCCATAGCAACTGCTATATTCTGGTTTTTTCTGATGGTCATTAATAATAAGTTTAGCAAAAACGTTTTTCCTGTTCCTCCAGGGGCTTCGAGAAAAAAAAGAGTGCCCCACTGCCAGATTCTATTTTGCGTAACACTTGTTGGAAAACGTGGCCTTGTTCTGGAGTTAATTGAGAGATAAATTCTGTTACTTGATGTTGCATTGCTGTAAAATCGTAGTTTAATTTTCTCAAGTGATTTCATTATCGAAGCCATTTCCGTCGACACGTCTAGAGCTAATCATTCCAAAATCATGTAGCTGCTTCCTAACCATTCTGAAAACCTTTATTGCTTTTCGTTGTAGATGTGTTCATTGAAAGGGATATTTGGTTGTTTTTCGTCGCAAAATATCTTCCGCTATGTAGTCTTTGTACTTATTCCAAAAAGTTTGAGGATTAGAAAGACCGAAGATGAAATAAGTATTGCGTAAAGCTCCATAATTTTATTCGGCGAGTGACATTCTACGGATGCCTCCATAGTTTATCTTCAAAGTAATACCTCCGTGTAAAATATCTAGGTTTAGTATAAGTGAAAATTTTTGTGCAAAATATGAATATTTGAATAAATGAAATATGAAAATTAGGTTAAAAAAATTCAAAGTAATAAATACTTTCAAAACTATTCATACTAATCAAAACTACTAAAGTAAGTAAAACTTCAATTAATATTACCATAGAGTTTTCAATATCACGCGCGTGCAATTCGCTAAAACTGTATTTTGTTTCCCTCTTTAAAAAGTGGGAGAAACAGATTGCCGGAATAGAGAACTTCTTAGCCAACTTGGCGATATTTCTCAAAGTTTGAGTTTGACATTTAACAAACGTAACGTAATAAACGTTAGACGTTTAATAAAAAACCACTTAAAAATTGCTTTTTGTAAAGATGCTAAATTACTCTATGTTTCAGTTAATTGTTACAAATGTGAGGAAATTTTTATTAAAATTTTCATTATTGACCAACTGCATAATTTTGCGCCAACTTGGCGGGGAGTAAGCAGCGCGTCAATGTTTTACCCGCATAGTTCCCGTTCCCGTAGGAATATGGAGATAAACTATATCTTATGTTACTCGCTGATAATGTAGCTTTCCATTGGTGAAAAAATTTTAAAATCGGACCAGAAGTTCCGAGATTAGTCGGAACAAACAGACAGACAGACAGACAGACAGACAGACGACAGACAAAATTTTAAAAAATGTTTTTTTGTTATGAGTACCGTATATACTTTTAAGTGCATTTAAGTAAAAAGCCGTTAATTTGAAATTACAAACAGACACTTCAGTTTTATTTATTTGTATAGATTAAGTATTTCAAGGTTATATTAGTGATAAAAAATAATCTGATTTTTAATACTGTGTAACAAGTTCAATTAAAACAATAAAAGAATCGGCCCAGACAGCGCAATTACGAACACCTAAATAAAAATGCATTTTAAAAAATAAACGTGCAATTATTTTTAATGCGTAGTAATTACTCAATTTTAAATCTGAATATATTTACAAGTAATTTTAGTTAAGTACTTCTAAAGACTATTAATCAAACGGCTTGCTAATAATCAGCAATAATAATTAGTTTTTTTTAAATTTATGCGCAATGTTTTGTAGCATTGATCTAATTTATACTATTTCTTATTAGTTTTGTTTTTACTGTGATGGTTTCCTCATACCTCAATTCTTTTCACTATTAAAATTTAATATATTCATTTTATTCTAGAGGCATATCAGATGCTTAGTAACTATCTGTAATATATTTTATGTTTAATATTTTGTTATAATTCAAAACTTATGAAATATTAATAAAGAATATTAAATTAATTGCAAACCTTGTGCGTAAAAACAACTATTAATCATTTTATTGAAGTTTGCTTCACTAATTTTATAATCACGTGGCGCGGATGATGTAACTTTTTCTTATCTATATAAATTGGTGGGAAAAATTTTAAAAAAAAAAAAAACTGACGCATTTTTTCGGATTTTTTCAAAAACTACCAGACAGTTTTTATTTAATAATTTGTAAACACAACCAAAAAAAGATACTTTGATTCGTTTTTTTCCTTTCAAATTTGATGTTTCTCTTTTATTTTGTGCAAATTAGGGTAACTAGTAAGCAAGGCCGGCTCTAGCAATTTTGCCGCCCCGGACAAAAATGGAAGATGTCGCCCCTCCTCTCTCTCTTATATATTACTTTATGTCTTAAAAAATTCAAAATAATTCGAAATTAAGCACATAATTAATTATTATTTCAAACGAGTGAAATGTAAGAGCAGGAATCGTCCATTTAGGCAGGCCAATCTCTTCGAAAAAGAGTCTACTGATGGTGAGGATCACAAGTGTTTGTCTTATAATAGTAACTACACTCAAGACTAAAATAAAACATCTCCTCTGGCACTCTATCTACCAAAACTCGTAATACCCTTGTCCCCTTTTGGATAGTTGACACCGGACATCGTAAGGATGGAAGGAATGTCCGTTGTGACCTCACTCCGGGATGGGGAGCAAGTTGCAAGTGAAAGATGTATAAACATATTAAATATCATGCCTTAACATATACTCCCACCTCGAACCCTTCAAGTTTCAACATAACAGAAAACTGTCATTAAATATACAGAGTACAAAATAGAAAAATAAGGTAGGTTAAATGAAATACCAAATTCACACCCAATAATACTTCAGAAATCATATATCCAATTTTTGGCGATAAAAAATATTTTTCAAATTTGATCTAAATGCCGCCCTGGGCAGGGGTCCGGTTTGCCCAGCCCTAGAGCCGCCCCTGTAGTAAGTCAGGTACTTCAAGCATTACTCTGTGAGATTTTGGTTTTACTCGCGTTTCTGAAGGCTTAGCGTTATTTTTGAAACTTTCCAAACGATGGCACAAAGATAAGCTCTGGAGGACGGCAGGCAGTTGGAAGATAGTAGGTAGACCGATTTCAAGCGATTGGTTCAATGTGTCCCAAAATGTGGTTTCTACATTATGGAACCAGTCTCAGGAGGTAGGGCAATGTCTAAAGACCAGTTATAGAACGCCAAAGAGTCACCACTTACACTACTAACTAAGCCAGGATTAGGGATGTTTTAAGGAATGGGCTAACTGGGCTCAAGTTTAGGCCGTTGGCGTAGATGGGATCGTTTCGATTTCGACTCTGTCGTAAGGTATCCGACTACCCTAAAATTGTGAATTTTGCCAAAAATTGACAGATTTTTTTATGATGATATAATTTTATAGGCCATCTTATTAGCTTTATAAAAACACCAAGTTTATCATTTTCCATTCACTAGAACCCAAACTACAAGTGTTTTAGTAAAAGCAGATGTCTTTACTTTAAGCAAGATGTCACACTTTAAAACGCGTTTTACTCGAAATGTGATTTTTTGAAGATAATCAAACGGGGTCAGCGATTGCTCAAATAGTTTTGAAAATAATGAACTGAAATTTTTTGTGTAAGTTCTGTATAACAATAGAAGTGTTTTAACCTTCAGATGTATCAATCACTGTTTTATTACAAAATTTACAGTTCCTTATGTGAATATAATCACTGTTTTTTTTAGCAATTTTATATAGTAACCGAGATAAAGTGCTCTAGTTTTTGTAAAAATTAAAATATCCCTTATCCTGA